>APFE031423940.1:9131-45675 GCA_000404065.3 Pinus taeda | reverse complement strand
CCTTGAATGGGAAATAGTTTGCCACCATTCCATAGAAGTTTCCAAGTGATGAAGCCAAATCCATTATTGTTGAGATTGACCTTATCTCTTCCTTTTCCTCTATAAAAGCTTGTCTCCATGGCTTGAGCAAGCTAGTTCTGGTTCTAGTGGAAATACTTGTGCTGAAAGGAAGATATCAAGAGATTGGAGTTGCAAGAGCCTTCTTTGTGTCCATAAGGCTTTACCTAAGTAAGGAGACCTTGTTACTAAAGAGAGAGAGAGCTTGTCCCTCATCCCTTCAAGCTTTGCAAGACTTGTGTAGCTAAGCACCCAGCCAAAGGAGGACTTGACGTCAGGACGGTGGTTGTATTATCCCTTGTTGATTATTAATAATAGATGAATATCATTATGGTTCCATTCTCGTTGTACTTGTAATGGTTGATGTTGAATTATATCCTTCCTGACTGATGTATAATTGCATATATTAGATTTCACGCTTGTGTTTGTGTTGTTCTCTTTGTGTGTGCAGGTGTCCATTCACGAGGGTAGTGGAGGATTGTGACCGGCCAAGGCAAAGGAACGTGGACGACATCTCTTCTACAGACGAAAGCGTTGGGACTCAAGTAGGTCTTCATCACCTACCTTTTATTTGCAATTAGGAACTTGCGTGATAGCATTGTTTGATTGTTGCTAGACCCGTTCTGGGCTAGTAGGGATCGCCTCTATCCGCAGAGGGGATTTACCTCTCCAACAATGTCTACACCAAGAAAGTGGGTAAGTCTCTTATCATTCTTGTTCTTTATATTAATGATCTTATCCTTACTGGTAATGATGCCAACCTTATAAACCATGTCAAGTCCAACCTTAAAAAGAAGTTTGAAATGACAGACTTAGGACACTTGCATTATTTTCTTGGTCTTCAAGTCTTACAATCCAAGGAAGTTATATCCCTTTCCCAGTCCAAGTATGTCTGTGATCTTCTTTGCCACTTTCACATGGAAGACTATAAGCCAACCCCTTCTCCCTTTCAGTCTGGAGCCAAACTTTTAGCCACTTGTACTTCCCCTGAAGTTGATGCTACCTTATATCGTCATCTTGTAGGAAAAAATTTGTATCTTACCCATACCCATCCTAACCTTTCCTTTGTTGTTGGCCTTATTGCTCGGTTTATGCAAAACCCACATGAAAGTCATTGGAAAGAAGCTAAAAGAATACTTCGTTATGTTCAAGGTACAATTTAGTTTTGGACTCATTACAGTGCAGAAGCATCTCCTCTATTGGTTGGTTTCACTGATTCCGATTGGGCTGGTGACCCTAATGATCGGAAGTCTACTGCAAGTTATGTCTTCGCTCTTGGTTCTGGACCTATTACATGGGCTTGCAAGAAACAAAGTGTCATTTCTCTTTCTTCAACAGAAGCATAATATCATGGCGCCGTAGAAGCTAGTAAGGAAGCCATGTGGTTTGTCAAATCCTGTCAAAGTTTGGCTTTCAGCAGCAACATCCGACTACACTTTGGTGTGCTAATATAAGTGTCATTCAACTATGCAAATATCCATCCCAACATCAGCACAGCAAACACATTGAACTACACATGCACTTCATCAAAAAGCTCATTCATGACCATGTTCTTGAAGTGCAATATTGTTCAACTGACGATCAAGTTGTAGACATCTTTACAAAGGCTCTCACAGAGGCGAAGTTTACTAAACTTCGATTTATGGTTGGAGTTCAGGAAGTTGTCACTAAGGGGGGATACGTTCTAATGCCTCCTTCCTTCTCATATTGTGTCATATTTGTACATCCTTCAATCCTATCCCAAGTTGTTCTTAAGGGGGGATGTTATGATATTCTAACACATAGGAAATAGTTAAGTATAACTTGGTCTAGTGTAGAGTTAAGTAAAGTGTGTTTCTTTACTATGTAATTTTGTAACTTACAATCTGACGGCCACAATATGTTCTAGACATCAAGTGATCTGATGGTTCATTCTCTCCTCAATATTACCAACACTTGATCCATGGCTTAACACCTGATTGGTCCATGATCTCTATTTAAAGAGCATGGAGGGTCATTTGCAGGGTGACCATTCATGAGAGAAGCTTATGTAAATTTTCTTTCTTTATTAATAAATTGTCTGAAGTGGTCACATTGGCTCAGGTCGAGAATTGTTTCACTCTTCAAGGGTTTTAACCATGTCAGAAATACTAGTGTATTGATCTATGATCTGTTTGTGAGCGGTGTCCTTTGGTGTTCTATCTGAGGAACTTACCCTGTAAATTCCTACAAAGAAAACCTATTCTTATTGCATAAAGTAAAGAGCATGAACCAACTCTACATCACTACATTCAAAGAGACCATATGCTGTTAACAATGTTTATTAAGCATTTCAAAAAGTAATCATGTAAATCATCAATATGTTATTCAATTCATGAAACTATCTACTAACCCTAATCAGTAAAGTGAGAATGAGTGGTAGAAAGGCAAGTCCTAAGTGGACTTTGGTATTCATTAATCATGGTTTCATAGCCTAAGAGACATTATTCAAAGCTAGGAGGCAAAAGGACAACTCTGGTCAAGTTTGGAGGGCTTCTACATGGTGCTATAGGATTTCCCTGTTTTTCTACAGGATTGAATCCGTGAGCGTTATGAGGGCTAAAAAGGTGATCAGAAGGTGAGAAAGGGTATTGGAAGGTAGGAGAAGGTTGTAAGTTTCCTTTTCCAATCTTAGTACCCTTCAGGGGTCCATCTTGCACAAGGAACAATGCACATGGTGGCGTTCAACAAACCAGAAATGTACTCTCAATGAACAATGTTTTGAAGGTGTTGTTGAGGTAGAAAGAAGGGAGTTAGTCGTAGGATGAGGAGTGTGAATGAAAATTCTCAGCCCTGCAAACCCATAGTCTCACCTCCACACAAGAAAGATCTTGATTTTTATACTTAAAAAGGCTAAAATACTCAATCTGCTAGTTAGTTTGTCCTCTGAGTTATCTAATTGAATGCTTATTGAATGAAAATGAGATGTGGTAAAAAAAAAAATAAGTAGGATGTCCTAGGACTCCAACAAAAGTGGAATCAATCAAAACTACCCTTGTTAACATGTGCTAAATTAGCAAAACATTACTACTCTAAAAACCAAAAATTCAAGAATGAGTGAGTTAGTTAACCAACCAAATGTCTAACTTGATCAAATTTAAATACTATGGGGTAATTTTTTTTTATTAATTTGGATGTTTTTAGGCTTCAATCCAAGTGGAATCAACTCGAAATAAGTTCATTAACACGTGTTAAAATTTATCAAGAACTTATTACTATTTTGCTACATGATACTTCCAAAAATTCCAAAATTGTGAACTAATAAACCAATCCAAATAGCTCAATGATGAATATGACTTTTCAAAGTTGTTCTAAGGATGCATCATGCCTGTACCTATAGAAATGACCTAAAAATTAAAAAAAAAACAAACAAACAAACAAACAAGCAAACTTACTTCAATCATTTAACCAATCTAACCTACAGCGAATGACACATGAATACTTAATGCAAAAATGGGAAAAATAAGAATAAGAAATGCAAGTGAACAAAACATTCAAAGAATATAAAGAAATTATACAACAGAGCTCTGAGGCTCCTGAGATTTCCAAGCTCAAGGATGCTCAGAGTCCTATGAAGGAAACCAAGACAATGAAGCCAATACAAACTCAATGTCAACATTAATCACTAAAAGTCACTATGCCCACATAGCATTGTCATCAAGGAAAATCATCAACCATCAAATACAAAATCAGATCAAAACTCTAACTTGCTATCACTGTGAATTCAAATAATCCATAAGCCAAAACATATCTATGAACCATCAAGCAGCATGTCAAAGTTCTAAAGCATCTCAATGAATTATCAAGCATCATGTCAAAACTCCAAACATTTCTTATCTATACCAATCAGCCAAATATATTCAAACACTTGCATACACTAGCCTCAATGGTTAAATAAAAAATGGCATAACATATTGATATGCATATTCTGGTTACCTGCAAACACAAGGTTAGTCAACATAGTCACATTCTCTCTAGCAAATCAAATATAAAAACTTCCCTTCTCATAGAACATTTTGATATTTGCTCCATATCTGTAGGATCATCATATTTCCGGTGCATTCCCGATTCTATTCATAAAGCTTCAGATTTGTGACATGTGAAAATTCCTACACTCAAGGAACCCCTACTGCAACAAAACTGAATTTACTTCTCCTAATTGATTTTAATATACATTATCAAGTTATTTTTTGAATAACACTGAAGTAAATTACTTCTATAGCCTACACCAACTTAATTTGATTACATGAAACAAGAAACTGAGCAAAGAACAAGATACATAGGACACAATTAGTTTTGGACAAAATAGTCCCCAGGAAAACCCAATGCGGGAAAACCGGTGTAGCAACTCTGAGGGTTTTATATTATTAAGCAGTAGTTCTAAATACAATGTTGGATGCCCTCCCATCAATCCAGTTATAGAGAAAAACATAATGGCGGAAAAACTTAAGTGAGATTACCTCATTTCAGCCAGCAAATTCCGGTTGATCTGGTGGCGGAACTGTCTAACCCCGATTATCTTTGCGTTGGCACTACGTAGACCCTGCGTCAGCCTTATAGGCTTTGTGTCAGCTCTGTGTTCTCTTTTTCCTCCTAGAGCTTCTGCGTTAGCCTCTCCCGGTTATTCTGACAGTTTTGGATTTCTGTGTGAGGGCAGCTTCTCCTCTGTGCTGACCCTTCTAGCTCTGCGTCAAGCCTGCGTGGGCCCACACTGGCCCAACATCAGTCCCTCTGGGTGTTGCATTGCCTCCATTAGTGGCTCTCTACCCAATATTCTCGAACTATCCCTGCCCCTCTGCAACAGAATGATCACACAATTCAAATTTCTCAACTTCCTAGCCCCACAAATCGAACTCTAGATCAATTTGTCCTCTCTATGTGTATTTCTAAATGAACCTTGAGCCTCCTTATACTTTTCTCGTTGAGACTTCAACAGCCGAGAAAAAGTCTCTAATCAACGACTAAGATTAAAAACTCGACTTGATCCGCTTTCTAGAACATTCTCACCCATATTTTGATTAATACTCATTAATGCTTTAATTTCCTAAGTTTAGACTTAGGGAAAACCCCATTAAAAATATTAATTATTTTAATAAAATACAATCCAGGTGGAATTTCACCAAACGGTTTCTCGGTTCTTTAGAACTCATGTGCCTCAGCCTCTCCACCAATTTTCATGGCTAGAGCACATCCGATGCTACCAAAAACTAACACTCCTTCTTAGTGAGGAATGTGCTCTAGCAACAATGTCCAACTACATGATGCTTTGTCTCTGAATCATCTCCTTTTTGCACTGTTGCTACCACCAACATTATGCTCATGTTGCTATTGTATTGTTGCCCATGAGACTGCCACTACCACTGCTGCATCTGTACTACATCTCCCTCTGCATTTGCTACAAACATTGCCACTGCTAGCTCTACACTGCGTCATTTTCCAATTGTCGCTGCTCAGCAACGAAAAAGCATCCAAAATTTTTGAACTAACTGTGTTCAGCATAATACCATGTGAATGTTGGAATTTGAGATCTACTACTCTTTGACCCTCTGAATCTTTTGCGCTGCTACTGACTTATGCACTGTGCCATCTGCACTTCTACCAACCTTGCTCTGCGTTGATCAGTCTCTGGTCTCAAGCTACTACACTTTTCTCTCCAATCAACCCACTGCATCATCTGACACTAAGTCCATCTCGCTACTGCTGAATCTTGGGCTCTCGTAGCAAGGAATTGATCCAAGAGGTGGGTACCTCAAGGATCCCGCCCACATGTAGTCCTCCCGACTATATTTTTATATCACTCATGGCAAACTCATGCGTGGGCACTCATGGCAAACTCATCTTCGTCATTTTTTGTTGGAGTAGCCTTAGGATCATGTTTCTCATCCTTATCCTTTTGCTTCAAGGACACTGGGATGCAAAGTGGCCCAACTTGCCACATATGAAACATTTCACCTTCGAAATGTCCTTCCGCTTTTGCTTCTATTGTCCCTTTGATGCTAGAGTTGCATTCTCCTCCTCCTCCTTGGTCTTCGTGCCACTCCCACTGCTGCCATTGAGGTTGACCTTAACTAGATCCCTCCTCAATTCTTCTTGTTGAAGGGTTGGCCACATCTCCTCCCATGAACATAGCTTTTCCCTGCCCAATACACTTTGGACGAAGACTTGTCATCCATCTCAGACTCCATTCAGGGTCGTCCTTACCATCGCAGTAGACTGAGGAGTAGACCCCACTATAGCAAGTTGGTCTATGGTGTCCTGAAGATGTTGAAGATAGGAGTTAACCCTTTCTCCCTTTTGCATCAATGTTTGCTGCAACTTTTGTTCTAAGTACATCTTCCGCTATTCGGAAGAAACTTCACACAGTGAAGACAAAGCTTCCCACATTTCTCAGGAAGTATTTTTACCCTAAATCGTGAGACCATGTGATCTCGAACTCCATCGAGTATGAACCTCTTCGCTTTCCCTTGCTCGGACTTGTACTTCTTCCTCTGATCATTGTTTGCAGGAACAGGGACAACACTCTTGACCTAGGCTTCAAGATCGTACTCCTCCAATACAGCTAAGATTCTAGTCTTCCATATAACATAGTTGGAAGCTCCTTCCAACCTGTCCTGATCTTTGAGCCCATGTGATGCCATCTCACCCAAACTATCGAATTGACTCCTCTAGTCACTGTGCATCACTAGTCTACTACCCGGCAAGTGAAAAATTCAAACTTTTTCCGAGAAAAATCCTCTGAGAATAAAATTCCACTTCTATGTGTCTTCGCTCTTTTCCGATGGATTTCTATCTTGACAGAAACTGCAGCCTTCAAGCACTACGCTAAGGTTTTGCATCACTCACTCTGCAAACTCACGAACTGGAGATCGTACATCTCTGTCGACTCTCTCAGAGAGTGATTTCCTCGGAATCTCTGCTTTCCCGGCAAGGACTATGCAATCCCTTCAAGGGGATTCGAATTGCTGCCAAATGCAGCTATTGGCCTCTCTTCTCAACATTAGATCTTTTCTTCCTGTTTCAAAATCAATCATTTGAAACCATGTGAAAATTCCTACACTCAAGGAACCCCTACTGCAAAAAAACTGAATTTACTTCTCCTACTTGATTTTAATATACATTATCAATTTATTTTCTGAATAATATTTTAGTAAATTACTTATGCAGCTTACACCAACTTAATTTGATTACATGAAACAAGAAACTGAGCAAAGAACAAAATACATAGGACATAGTTATTTTTAGACAAAATAGTCACCAGAAAAACCCAATGCGGGAAAAATGGTGCAGTAGCTCTGAGGGTTTTATATTATTAAGCAGTAGTTCTAAATACAATGTTGGATGCCCTCTCAGCAATCCAGTTATAGAGAAAAAAAATTGGCCAACCCCGGCTATCTCTGCGCTAGCCCTGAGTAGGCCCTGCGTCAGCTCTGCGTTGTCTCTTCTGGCTCCTGGAGCTTCTACGTCAGCCTCTCCCGGCTGTTCAGGAAACTCCCCGACAGTTTCGGATTTCGGCATGAGGGCAGCTTCTCCTCTGCGCTGGCCCTTCTGGCTCTGCATGGACCCAGACTAGCCCAGCGTCAGTCCCTCTAGGTGATGTGTTGCCTCCACTAGTGGCTCTCCGCCTCTCTTCCCAGTATTCCCGAATTATCCATACCCCTCTGCTATAGAGTGATCACTCAGTTCAAATTTCTCAGCTTCCTAGCCCCGGAAATCGAACTCTAGATCAATTCCTTCTCTCCATCTATATTTCTAAATGAACCCCAAGCCTCTTTCTTATACTTTTCTCATTGAGACATCAACAGCCAAGATTAATTCTCTAATCAATGGCTAAGATTAAAAACTTGCCTTGATCCACTTTCTATAACATTCTTACCCATATTTTGATTAATACCCATTAATACTTTAATTTTCCTAAGTTTAGACTTAGGAACCCTATTAAAAGTATTACTTATTTTAACAAAATACCATCCAGGTGGAATTTCACCAAACGATTTTTGGGTTTTTTAGAACTCATGTGGCTTAGCCTCTCCACAAATTTTCATGTCTAGAGCACATCTGATGCTATCAAAAACTAACATGACCTACAGGCATAACTGCACCCATAAGGTTTTTTTATGTGTGGTTGGGGCTTAGATTAAGGAAAAACTCTCTCTTCTCATACCAGAACTTGCTGCAGACCAACAATTTCATATATTTGTTTATTTATGTCCAGAAAACACACTTCAATAGTAAAGAATCTCCTATACATCTAATGCAAATGAAAAGAGGAGAAGGAATCTTATAAAGAGGTTCTCCCTCTACAAGGGAAGTCACTTCGGTCATCATCAATCAAGATATCACCCTGTCTATCAAAATACTTGTCAAGAATCAGTAGAAATGTTAGATCATAAAATATAGCTATATCGGGTTCTAAAACATATATCTATCATATTCTTAACATGGCAGCATCAGCGACTTCATTATCATATATGAACTTGACATCAAACTTTTATCAAGAGTTAGTGTTTATGATTAGGGCAGCAGACAGGTGCTTTAACATACTTCAAAATCATGAACACGATATCACTTACATAGCTTAGTCCATCAATAAAGGTCATCCAGATTTTACCATATGACATAATTACTAAGTTTATCAAAACCTAAACAAGGATAACAAGAAGATATTGTATATCAATCTTATTGCCATGCTTTCATCATTAAGGTTATCATGCTTATCACAAACATTATCAATAGTATCAAGTTACCATATATTAGAATCAAAGTTCTAGCCTTCTTTATGGGATCAAGATATCCAAAATGATGAATGTTAGCCAAACATCAAGTATACCAATATATCAAAGATCAATATTTAGAATCAAGAAGTTCATCATGTCTAAAAAGTAAGATACTTGTTCACTACCAAGTACACCATCCCACCATGAGTACCATGAATCAAACTTTCATATGCATGAGTCATTTGTGAAGGTGACATTCCCATCATACCTTAGGGCTTACATTGTCATCCTCTATTGCAACTATAAACATTGAAACAAAGCACCACACATACCTTGGGTGTTCAAATATTTGTGCACCTTCTTATTTTACATAGGCAGTTGTAGCATTTTTCCAACTATTCATCAAGTGCCTCTTTACCTTTTCCAACGTCAATTCTTCTCTTCCTACACTAGCCATGATCCTTAAGAAGGATCCACTTATCACAACTCATTAGGAGGTTAGAAGCATTCAAATACTCAAATATACATGTAGGAATAATAAGTAATAATCAAAACAATAATCAAATCAATAAGTATAGAAAAAAAAAAAGTAAAAACATAAAGGAGCACCATAAATAAAAAAGTATTTATCTTCAATGAGAAGTGATCATCTCCCTCTTGAAACAACCTTCAAGAGCCAACATTGTCCATTGTCCATTGTCCATATGGCAATGTTGCCTTCAATATTTCAACCAACTTTATCAGCAACTAGGATTAATAGAAATCATCCCATCTAGGGCTTCATCAAATCTGTCACAAGTGTTTGTACATATTCACATCAGTCATGTTAGAGTTTCTAAATTACATATCTCAAATAATTTCCATAAACCAGGGTTTCTCCCAAACCCTAACCTCATAATATCCATCAACCCTTATTAATTAAATTACCTAGAGTTTCCTTCAAACCCTATTATTCTTTTAGGTCTCCTTCGTCTTCTCTTGCACCCATCAAGGGTGTCTTCATAGGGGTGATATTCGATGAATTTTCTTCAGTCTAACTCTAATTCCATGTTAATTTTTACTAGGGCTATATTGTTGTTTTCTTTGATAATTGCATTTCATTATTTCCATATTAAATTCACCCCATAACATCATAACATTATTCATATTTACATCATTATTCAGCAGCATGTGCAACTATATAAAAAGAACAATATCATCATCAATGCAGCAGAACATGAAGGAACAATAGAAGAAAAGCATTCACACATAGATACACCAGGATTGGTCGAAGACCAGGATAAACCCACTATGGGGAAACCCTTTCAAATTCTTCTTATTAGATTGCATTAAATGATTTAGTAAAGAGAGAGTACAATGATCCACATCTTTAACCATAAACCTATCTAACGAAAATAGTTAAACAGCGTTCATGAGGTGAACCCAACCATGCTAATAATCCAAAAACCATAATTCAGGAACATGTAATCAATTGTTACTATCTGTAGTCAACTATCGGACTTTGTGGTCAACGAGAAAAAACTTCGATCAACTAAAAATTCAACCTTTAGGTCCCAGTCACAAGAAAGATGTGTCATGCACGTGGCTGAAAGGCTTCGATCGAAATTTCTCCATGATGTATCTACGACTACAGTTAAAATTTCTCCATGACATCCCTATGGCTGAGACCCAAAACCCAAAAAAATAGAAATGTGAGCTTCGGACCTTGCAATTTTCGTCATGTGCCAACCAATCTCCGTGAACTTGCCTCAAAGTTGTGTGAGCCAAACCAAAGAAGAGAATAGAAGAATGCTACATTCTGATGTCCAAATGAGGTTGAGGTCACTTGTATTTATAGCCTTCCAAGGGTGTCCAAATTGCTTTAGGGCCGACCTAATCAAATACACACATGTGGGCTTCAATTCAAAAGTACACTTTCCCTTGTCCAAATTGGGCACTTCAAAAGTCAAAATTGGTCCTCTTGAAAAGAGGAATCTCATCTCATGGTTGGAATTTGTCACTGAGTTTCCAAATTAACAGCTCATGGGTGACCCATTGTTGAGAGAAAATTAACAGTGTGGTTTATGGCTAGGAGAAACGTCAAAGGTTTGCAACCAATTGGTCCCTTGTCAGATAAGTGCTCCTTTAACTTATACTTAGTTATGTTTTAATTAATTATGTATTTTTCCTATGTTGAACATATGAATTTTAATAGTTACACATGAACTATAATTTGTTGGGTGAAAAAATTAAATCACTAAGCATTTGCATTAGAGTGCATTTAGACATGCATATCACCATGTTGGAAACAAAATATAAAGGGAAAATTCCTAGTGACGGGGTACAGTAGTAATAGGCACAGAAATATGCATTAACCTATTGGATGGAGGTATAACTGGAGTTAATAAACAAAGGGAAAACCATCTAGAACCCAATTTATAAAGGGTCATTGGGTGTAGATATACCCAACAAATGGCTAAAATGGCCCAACATGGATTATAGTGCTACAAGTAAAGCAACTAGTGGGCCAAGGACATTACACTATGCTACCCCACAAAGATCTTGACTTTAGTTTAATTATTATCATATACTTGTTTGATGAAGTCCTCCATTTTCATAGGATCAATATGGTGTTCCCATCCACTAATCACATATCTCAAATATGCCAAGGAATGCTTGGAAAAATCACATTTCTTAAAGTTTCCCAGTAGTTGATGCTTTTTCTAAGTCTCTAATACCTACATGAGTTGTGCAATATGCTCCTCCCAAGTAGAGTTATAAACCAATACATTATGTATGTTATAATTTATAAATGAATCTTGAAAGAGATGCATTGTGCATCATTCACTAAATGCATAAATGTATCCATACTTGGATTACATTAACCAAAAGGAATTACTAAATATTCATACCAACATTTCCTTGTCAGGTGGCCTTACAAGTATCTTCTTATTTTACTCATACCTAGTGGTATCTTGATTTGAGATCCAAATTGGTTAATTACTTCGCAGGCTGAAAATGATCTAGCAAGTCATCTATGTTGCAACTAATATGGCAAGTCACCAATCCTAGGTAGAGTGTATGGGTTCTTAAGGGTGATCTTATTAAGAGTTATTCTAATTGATACAAATTATCAAATTCTTGTCCTTATTGGGTATTATGATAATAGGTTACACATAAGTTGAGATGCATGGCCGAATTACTCCCTATTCCAACAGTTTTTACAACTATTTCTTCACTTCATCTTCTTCTATATGCATTCGAATGTTGGAAATGGAGAGTTAGGAAACAATTATATCTTATAATCCACTTTCCTCTTAGGTCATATCCCTTTTGTCTCCTAGAAGACTTCTTTGTATCTCTACAAAATCTCCTCCAACTAATGTTTATTTTCTTTAACACATCTATCCATAGATTATTTAACCTTTACAAATTCATCTCCTTATTGATTTCAAACTTCTCACTTAAACTAATAAATTTCTTGTCTTTGTTAGAACTTACAAAAGATACCTTGGATTTATCTTTATGTGCATTGTTGATGAAGGGTTTCCATTGTTATTTAGGTGGTGTTGGTCTACTCTCCTCAATGAAGATCAATCCATTATGTGCATGTAAGGGATTTTAAACACTACATAAAAAACATCATGTGGTACTACATCTACCTTTGCTTTGTTAATATAGTTTTTTGTTTTTTCATATTTGATCTTACACTACTGAGGGACCCCAAGCTCTACATCCTTTCTTACCCATTCCAATGGGTAAGGGTGAGAATGGTCATGAAATTCCAATCCAAATTTACTTACTAGGTCTACTATGAGGTTATCTTACAAAGAAAAATCAAACAAAGCATCCACCTTCGTCTTCTTAATATGGAAGAGTCTAATCATCTCCTTCTCTTGCATGGGACAGAGGCTAGTAGTTTCACCTCTTTCATTGGAGTGTAGACAATTTTTTCATATACATGTAAGCTACTCTCAACTTGGTTTTCTAACACATGCCATTTATCTTCTTCTTATTAACACCCTTCGTGTGGTTCTTTGGATTCATGTGGCTTCCAACACTTATCCTTGGTATGACTATCAATATTACAATGGTGTTAATTTTTCTTGGAATGACTTAGTTTCCATTTCTTCTTATCAATATTCTCAAGTCATTGTTCTTAACACATGCATGATTACCAATCATAGGTTTAAAAAGAATCACTTTCCTCCTCAGATGATTGTGGATACCATCCAAATATTTGAGGCATACATTAAAAAACTTGGGAGATATATTAAACATAATCTCTTGTTTTCTAAACTCAATTGCGTACTCTTGTACACTCTACCACTACTACATAAAGTAATACCAGTGGATACGGAATTAGGACTTAATGAGGGATTTAAACACTTATTTCTTAGTTACTTGGGGATAACGCTCTAGCCTAAGCATAAAAATCTAGATTTCCCACTAATTTTGAGCATGGCCCTCTAACTTTGGTTTGGGAAATGGTACATTTTTCTCCTCCTATGCTATAAAAATTGAAATAGATTTCTAATTATTGCAACTATTGATTCAATTTAACATCATCAATATCACCTTGACAGGTTTTGATGTTCACTTTCCCTTCAGCGTTAAATAGAGAGTGGGAAGAAGTGATGTTGGAGCTTGGTCTCTCTTTATTGGTTCCTTTTTCAACTCCTTTTATGGATCTTCATTGTCTCAATATTTCTCATCTAAGCTAACTTCTAAATTAAAGCTACCAAACTCCACAAAAGGTCCAAACTTTCTCTCTAAAGCTACCATGAGGATCATCATGTTGCAAGAGATTCCGACAACTTGTACTTCCAAATTTGAAAATATCTCCTCTAAATCATTGTTGGAATTGTTATTGTACTCATCCTTCATGGCTAGGGTTTTGATATTTGTTTCTTATGCCAATTCCCTGATATTATATTTCCCCACATAAAGCCCAAAGAAAATTGCTATGATACCAATACAACTTGTACATTAACATGGATATTCTAACAGAAAGTTCATCTAGCTTAGTGTACAAAACATTGAAATAAGATGAGACTAAAAATGATAGAAAGATTTAAAAAATACTATGCATCATCCACACAATAAATAGAATTATGTACCCGAGTAAACCAAATATGGGAAAACACATCCAAAAAAGTGAGGACTATACCTTGCCCTTTTCTTATTAGATATGAAACAGAAAATGCAAAGGAATATGAATATTGTGGAATTCACATTGACATTGTAGCATATGTGGTTGCTAAAAGGTCATCTACTTTATATGTTCTACTCCAAATTCCCATTCTCTTCCTCTTCTAAATTATAGAACAATAATTAATACAACAATAATGTATCCCGTTCCTTTACAAGTCACCTAGTATTTACCAATGGCCTTATAGTCATCTCGAGTTAGAGTTAAATGTTTTATATGCCTTAAAATTAAACATGTGTGAATAATGGGAGATATCTTAGCATCCACTCAATACGATGGTGGTCAACAAGATAGGTCATGTTGCAATAGACATAACTTCATCATATGAAGCTTGGCTGAGTTGATCTTGTGTCATTAGTAATATCTTGATATGTAGAAAAAAACATCAAGAGTTTGGGAACTTTGTTCACAAATTTTTGATCCAATAAATTCCTAAAACAACCTTTGAAATTTTCTATACCTCAAATCACTAGAACATGGCATGCCCCTAAGATGGGCATTACAAGCCAGTAGCTCCAATATTCCAACTAGAAAGTACCAAAATAGATGGAAATTTACATATAAACCCATTTCAAATCACTATTTATAATAGGTTGCATGTCCAAGTGTCATT
Organism: Pinus taeda; assembly: GCA_000404065.3. Classification (NCBI taxonomy): domain Eukaryota; kingdom Viridiplantae; phylum Streptophyta; class Pinopsida; order Pinales; family Pinaceae; genus Pinus; species Pinus taeda. The sequence goes on along the minus strand of APFE031423940.1, from coordinate 31,082 downwards.
CACAACATCAAAACATTCTTTAGTGGGATGAAATCCATAATAAAAATATTTTTCATACAGAGTCTCCTAATAAACCTTCCTTTCTAACAATATGCCCAAGAAACAGTATGGAGTGTACAAAATAAATTTCTTGATATTCAAGGAGAGCTGCATGTTCTTGTGCCACTAAAACATTACCCTTAACAAAGTAAAATGATTCTTAAATAAACTATATATATTCTAATCATCAAGAAAAACTTCTAGAAACTTGTGCATATAATCATGAACATAGCAACAATGATGTGATAGAACACTATAAGGCCATATTTTAGGCAAAATGCCATAACTTTGTATGTGAAATATCCACATTATGTCGCAAAGGTTCTCTTCTTATTATCCTCCTTTGACATGTAAATTTGATGATATCTAAACTTTAAAGAATCCCTAGGTGAAAGAGGAAGCTTCATTTCCTAGAAACTTACATGATATCTCATTATTGAATTCTATCAAGAAACTATTATGAATATAGCCTTCATTCAATCCACAAAAGTCCACACATACAAAAATACCACTAGTTTTCTTATTTTGGAAAACAATGGCACTTATACATTCAAATTCATATGGCAAAAAAATAGCCCTACAACTAACATCTTATCAATCCCTTGGTTCACTTTCTTTATAGTGTGAATTCATTCAATATGACCTCTTGGTTGACTTTGTTATAACACCACTTTTGTCCACTTGTGGCATTAGAGGAAAGACCAATTAATTATGCACTCCAAATCACTCAAAAGATAACGTATAACCTCAAAATACAAGAATAAAAATCAATTTCTGAATGCACTTATTTCTTTAATAAGTGCACAGTTGCATCCTTATTCATTTGAAAAGCATGCGATAATTATTTAACATGATTTTCCCTAATTTTGTGGTGCATTCGATTGGATGAACACTTCAAGAAATTTGTTGGTCAATTTCCAGCGATACAAATTGAACCAACTCATTCGATTGAAGGTCCTTAGTCATGCTCAAAGTTATTACATTCACATTGAAATGGTTCTTCATTCAAGCTCAATTTTGGCTCCAAGAAAATCAATAAACATCCTCCATTTAAAAAAACTCAAGGTTGCTATTATAGTTTCAAGTTACTCTAAGTATTCACATTATGTTTCTATATTCTTCATGACATTTAGGGTTCTATGATGTATGCTCAGCGATTGGATGGTTTGAGATGGATTTCAACATGAGAGATTGTTTATGATGGATATACATAGTTGTGATGGCTTACTCAATGGATGGTTGACGTCAATTGTTTGCTTATTTTGTGTCCTCCCTTTGGACATTGGATATCTCTTGGTAGTTTGGTAGATACCCTTCATTGAGGTCTCATGGAAGAGCCATTTGTTTCAAGAGTACTGTATAGGGAATGTGGATCATTTTGCATCATGGAGGGTTTCAAGCCCTAATTGAGATGTGGCAACTTGGTTTTCAAATTTAAAGGAAAAGAGATGGCTCAAGTGATGGGCCCTTGAATCTTCATCTAGTCACCATCTATTTTCTATATTTTTCCATGTTATAGTTACTAGATTCTCCTATAAACATAAAACCTTTTTTAAAAATTCTATTTTCTAATGACCAATTGAATGTTTCTAGCATATGTTTAATTATTGAATGAAATTTGGTTTAATTTCAAAAGGATGTCCAATAAACATAAGGCCTTCTTAAAAAATTCTATTTTCTAATGACCAATTGAATGTTTCGAGCATATGTTTAATTATTGAATGAAATTTGGCTTAATTTCAAAAGGATGTGAATAATTGTAGAATTGAGGCTTCTATGATTGATCATAGTTATAAGAAGAGCTTCGGCGTAAATCACATGAAAAAGACCTTTGTCGACGCGTTTCGAACCAACTAGTGTGGTTCATCTCAGGACAAGTGAAGAAACAGGATCTGCCTAGCATGCCTAAATAGACTGAGCAAAGACTCCAACAGCGACATAACGGCTATTTTTGACTCTAGGACCAAGGTCAAACTTATATTAATAAATTTAATATTATTATTGTTTTATAATATTGAAATTAATAATATAATGTTCTATTTCTAGAAATTAGTAAAATTAGGTACAATGACTAGTAACATAAGTAATTTATTTTTATAGTATTAAAATTAATAATATAATGTTCTATTTCTAGAAATTAGTAAAATTAGGTACAATGACTAGTAACATAAGTAATTTATTTAATTAAACTAACATAGGTTATTAATGAAATAATACTATGGCTATTATAAATTTATTATTTTTTGTATATAAAATTAATAATATAATGTTCTATTTCTAGAAATTAGTAAAATTAGGTACGAAGAATAGTATCATAAGTAATTTATTTAATAATACTAATGGTTATTATAAATTTAATATTTGTTTTAATGATTTCTTATGAAGAAGTAATTTAAGTTACATAAATTATCTATTCTTTTTTCAAAAAATAATAATAAGATGAATAAATAAATAATTTTAATGGTAATTTAAAAACAGTAAGTTATTCATTTATTAAATTATTAACTAAATCTATATATGAATTGTTTATTAAAGGTCTGTTAATTTGTTTATAAAACTATACTAATTACTATTGATGTAGTATTAAATTTAATCTGTTTATAAAACTTATTAAATTTACCAATTATTAATACTAATCTTAAGAGGTTAGTTTTTGACCATTAATGAATTAATTTATTTATATATAATGGTATAATATATTATAAATATATATTATTTATAATATATAATATATATATATATAATATATAATATATATATATATATATATATTATATTATATATATATATATATATATATATTATTCTAATCATATTAAATAGCGATAGAAAAATATCTAGAAAAGCCATGCTTATAAAGAGCTGAAAATAAATAACTAACTTGAAGCAATCCCAAATCGAAAAATAAAATGACACTAACCTAAATATAATAAAATTAGACCCAAGAATACATCATAGATTATATACACCAATACTAATGACCTTATGAATTAAATAATTAACTACCAAAGCAGGAAGAGGACCCTGATCATACATCTACATAAAATCAAATTAGATTAAGACCTAAAATTGTATATATATTAATAATAATAATCATAAATAAATACAGGAGGAACATAATATATAGGTAAGAATAAAAAGCTGCCAGCGATATATATGTGCATACTCGAAAAGATTAAACTATAAGACCAAGAAGAAAGCACCCTGGATGAACATAGGGGGGAGAAAGAAACCCTAAGACGACAGGGCAGGGATCCAACTTCTACTTACTTTCCAACCATCATCTCTGTTGAGATTGTTGGGTCTTCGCTCAATTTCAATAGCTTCCCTTAATTTGCGATGATGGAACCGATCCACCCTGGCAATGGCTTTGGCCTCCTCGATGCAGACATGATGCTTAGTCTTGTGGTTTAATTTAGTAATGATTCAAGTTGTGCGATTAGCATAATTCTTTTTCCTGTCATTTACTTTCTTCTTTTTAATTTTAGTTTTATTATTCAAGTCTTACATTTTATTTCTTGTTAAATGAGCTTGATAGTATATAACACAATCATATAGAACCATTGTTAGCTATTAGTATTGTTATGCATATATTTTTCCAATTACCTTGAAATAAAAGATGCTCCTCAGGTTGATAATTAATGTCTAGGTGATTAGTTGTTTTATTTATTTATTAAGAAATTAATTTTACCCAACAGGTGTCACCTTTACTAAATCCCCTGTTATCATATCAGCTTCTACTAAGATCCCAAATGTTGGGGAAAAATGGTTTAAATAGGGAGAATTGAATCATTGCTACTATGAGCCATATCTTAAACCTAGGCACAAGAATGAGAGGAGGATTTTCCCTTTCTCTTACCTCCTAGACAGATATATTCCTATAATGAAAATCATCATGAAGTACTTCACATGTGAGGGTAGGTTTTCTAGGCTCTATTCATATCATATTTGGTTATTCATGCATTTTACAAGAGTCAAAATGCTCAATCTGCGCTACTATATTTACCGGGATATCAACAAGATGTCATACATTACCCAAAGGAAAGATCATGGTCATCAAATGCATAGAATATTTCACCATTCCCTCATCAAGATGATAGTCCTACACTGTCTTGATTAACTTAACATTGCATGGGACACTTTCATATCCAATGAGATTTTCACAGTCCCACCTATTCAGCATGGCCAAGAATCACCTTCATCTTCTCATCCATCCACCTCCATTCATCCATATCAATCGATGCATCATCCATCTTCATCTGATGAGTCAGACACACCATCACCTCCATCATCATGATTTCATGAGCTTATTCATTCACCTGGCAGAGATGAAGGCACTGGGCAAGAGCATATTAAGCATGGTGAGAGAAGCAAGCCCAAAAGGGTTGGTTTAGGCACCTTGGCACATACTTATCAAAGAGGGCATAGGCAAGTGTTTGCCCCACTAGTTGTGGGAGGGGCCTTGCCTTCTTCATCAACAAAGCAGGTACAGAAGGGTAAGGAAAAGGTTATAGAGGCAGAGATCTAGTAGTAGGAGAAAGACCTCCATGAGATAGAGCATGAATTTCTATTAATTGACTCAGATGGGCATGATGACAGTGAAAGCACAACTATTGTCATCAAGGAGAAGAATTCACTCATAACAGAGCTCCAAGTCAACTTGCAAAGGTCCAAATACATCATTTCCTACTATCAATAAGAGAACATGCAGTTTGAGGTCAAACATGAGCTCATGGAGATCTAGCTCAGAAAGGCAAAGAGAGAGGCTGAAAAGGCTAAGGCTTTACTTGATGAGGCATATGGGCAGTATTGTGGGAAACTTAATGAACAGGTGCCAAGAAGAAGGCCAAGGACTAGAGGCCTAAAGAGAGCTTTGGAACAAGAAAGGAAAAGGGAGGCAGAACTAGCCAATGAGCTCACCTTGAATGAGCAATTTGCCAAGATGGTAAATGAAAACCAAGAACATTGGCTTGAGAGGGTAAGTGGTCATCTTGAGAGCCTCTTAGACAAGGCCAAAAAGGACAATGATATTTAAAGAAGGATGGAAAAGTACTATGTGATGAGAAACAAAATTGCAAGGGCCAAGCTCAAAAGAGCTCATGCAAAAATTGAGGCCTTGACCAAGCAAGAGGAGAAAAAGAGGTTGGATATCCTTGCCGAGGCATCATTCCATGCCTCAAACATATAGCCAGCTATCATCCCACCAATTTTGACCATTTTTGAATAAATTTGGCAAGTTATGTTTTATTGTGTTTTTTGAGAAATGTTTGGCAGAGTGAAATGGTCAAACGCGCAACACCTTGGATGTTGCGCTCTTTTTTGGAGCATCCAATGAACAAATGGTCAGCATTGTTGGATTCAGAATGATGGGGACAAGCACCCTGTACGTTTTCTAAGCATTTGGAGGAAAATAGGTCAGCCAAAAGGGTAAAAAACTATCAAAAAATCGCCTTTCTCCCTCTGTTTTGGCTTGGTCAATATGCGTTTACCAGTCTTGGGAGATAGGAATTTTGACAGGGAAAATGACCTCCAAATTGAAAACTGAAAGCATATTTGGAAATTAGACTCCAAGGGATTTCCAACGAGCTATCTTGGAGCAAATTTGGACACCGAGAAGGATCCAAAAGTAGCCCTGAAGTTGGAGGACGTGTTTGATACCAAAATGGCATGTTTGATAGTTCATGGGCGTGTTTGACAGTCTTCTACTATTTTCACTGTTTCACTCCAAATTGAATTTCACCTATTCAAGTTTTACTCATGTAATTGATCTAGATGATGTAATTATTATGTTTTTACTTTTATCTAGGGTAGATACAATAGTTAAATGGCCTATGTGACATGTAATGAATCAGTTTGCTTGAGTGAGGGATGAGTCACTTTGACCACCCTACACTCCAACTATCAGTTCATCCTTTCTAGCAATTACTCCTCCTCTCATGGATTCAACCCCTGAGCCTAGGATGAGTTGGTTTGAGGCCTATATTATGTATTTTCCTAGTCATTTTATAGGTTGGATTTAGTGGGATGTTGTACTAGTGATCAAAGACACTATTGTATCAGATTTTGGCCAATTTTAATAGATGAGTTGCAACTATTTTTTTGGGATACATGTGGTATGAATGTTTAGCATTGTTTCTTCTTTGTGATAATTTGTATGAATGTTTTATCATTTCATAAACCATTTCATGACTACTATATGGTAATTTTCAAGTTGATAGGCAGAATACATGCTTGCTCATGCTCTGTTTTGGGAAATTTATCATAATTTGTCCATTTTTCTTCAGTTTAGGAAGAATACATCTCTTATGCTCTTCCTAAATCCCCATCAGTCTTAAACCATCTCATCAAATCACATTTTAAGTTTTAAGCTTCATACCTACCTTACCCCTTTGAATGTCTGCAATGATATCTCATTTGCCCTAACCTAGTCCCTCTAACCTAAATCACTCATCCTTGCAACTACCCAACCAAATCAAATCAAACAACCATCTACACTATACATCTAGCCTAAAACCCTAAACTATCCAGCCCCCCTGGCTGTGACCCTTTGGAGAGATCCCTCTTTGACTTGGTAGGACTAGCTACCAAGCTAAAAGACTGGTTTGTGGTTACCTCAGTCGGACTCTTCCCCAGCCTTCGAGATCCAGATGATGGGATGATGGTTAGACAAGTTCTCATTGAATTTTGGTCCTTTGGATGATGGGACTAAGCTTTACAAAGGTTGATTCAGTAATTGTAGTGTCAATATTGTAGAAGCTGGCCTCAAGGAGACAACGAAGACAAATTCTACATCCTGGTCCAGTTGATTTTGTCGGAAAAACGAAGAAGATTTCAAATCATAAGTTCGATCAGACACCATTTGATTAGTAAGCTCTCATTCATTACCAATTTTAGATTTCGTTGTTGAAGACTTTCCTTTGAAAATATCTCTGTTAAGCTCAAAGTCTTAACTGTTTTACCTCATATAGTTTGCAACCATGTTAAGATTCTGGCTTCGAAAAGATATACTAGGTCAAACTCTAACCCAAATCCTCCTTCTCCAGTTGATAATCCAGAAAGATTGTTAAGAAAGTCTAAAGTCCCTTTCCCTAAGACCGAATCTATAAAATTGGAAAGGACCACTTCCTTTCCATATCAAATGCATAGTATCGAGGATATACCTATTAACATTAAATTTGGGCTTTCTATATTTCATTGAAAATCTGAGTCTTGTCTTACCGAAGAAGTTTTTGACCCCATAAAGTTTGACTCCTATCTTCCTGCCTCAAAGTCTTTGTTTCACCAACCTTCAGTTGTCTCTCAGTTTACAAAACTTGAGCACGAGGTTTGGTCTAACTTTGAGAAACTTCAGAGCCTAGCCAATCAACTACAAATCATTGCCGAAAAGTCCTATATCCAATATCAACTTGAGCTCTTATCTTCTGCCATACCCTCTACTTCATCTCCAAAAACATCCACTTCAACCCCTCCATCTTCTTCACAACCAACACAGCCCATTGTAGTTCCCATCGACCATTCTCTGGGAGTTATGGCGAGATTTGCACCTTTTGTGTTATTGGGTCATTTGGAAGCATTACCTCATAAACAACCCAACAACATGTTGATAATATGGCTGATTTCATTGACTTAGAGGAAGTCGATAAAGATGATGCTAAAATGAGACTGATAGCTCAAAGCTTTTCAGGATATGTGAAAAATTGGTTTTGTGGTTTGGCAACAAGCTCTATTAATTCTTAAACTAGGCTCAATGAGTTGTTTTTAGCTAGATGGCGGGAAAAGAAGAATCTGTTGTAGATCTTGGCAGAATACAACACCTTGAAGAGGAATCCTAATGAGACGATTCATGAATTCACTATAAGGTTCAATTAGGTCTACAATTCCATTCCAGACAACATGAAAACTCCACCTGATTTGGCACTTCAGCATTACCCTGATGCTTTTGATCCAAAGATGGCTTATCATTTGAGGGAAAGAGATCCTATAACTCTGGAAGATATGCAAAACAATGCAGTAAGTATAGAAGCAAACTTGAGGATCAAGAAGTCTTAATTGAAACATGAGAAACCAGAAAAGAGAGTGAATAAAAGAAGAACCTTCTACTTCCACCAATATGAAACTAGATGCATTATTCAAAACCATGGATAGAATGTCTGACCTGATGATAAATTCAGCTAGATCTCCGGAGCCATAAGTTAGAAATCCTAACTTCAGAAATCAGCAGCAACCTTAGTACAGGATAAAACAAAGAGAGAAGAAGGCTTCTAAAGCATCAACATCTCAGCAGCCTATTCAGACTCCCTTGCAACAGAATTATGCTCAAGGCGAATATGATGGTGAAACAGAACCAATTGTTGAGGAAAATCACTTCTTTAGGGAAGATTACCATCTCATTTTCTTGACTAAAGATGAGAAGTATGTCAAGAAAGTGGAGGAGCCTAAAGATGAGGACTACATACTGGCAAGTGATAATGCATTGGAAGCCCAAACCAATGATTATCAAAGAGGATATTTGAATGCTCTTATTTCTCAGCAGAATCAATATTCTTTGAGGAATAGAGATGTCCCAACTACTTAGAAAAGGACATCATGGCAGAAAGACACCCAACAGAAATCAAATCCTCAAGGAGGTTAAAGAAATGGTAAAGAGCTGGTAGCAACTGATCAAATCAGAACAAAGTAGCCATCTACAAGCATTCCTAACAAGGATCATGACAACCAAAGGAAAGATCAACTACCAAGAGATTTTTCCAAGAAGAGAGACAATGTCCAAAAAGAGGTAGATAAAACTAGCTCTTTAAATATAGAAAATGAAATTTCAAAGTTGAAAGTGTCAATCCCTCTTACTGAACTTGTCAAAAATTGCCATTGCAAGTCTGATATAATTAAAATGCTTAAAATTTTATCCGACGTCTGACATGGTTAATATTGAAGACACCAACCTGAATTCATTTTTGGTCCAACCATAGATGGTCAATCAGGTGATAGTGATGTTCCTCCATTTTATCTCAGTTTGAGAAATCACCAATTCATTCTTCACAACTCCATGCTTGACTCTAGAGCCTCTCATAACTTAATGCTAAAAGCCATCATGGAGAGGCTAGTTCTAGGTATGACTCATGAGTATCATGACTTGTATTCTTTTGATTCTGGAAAGGTTTGTTGTCTTGGTCTAATCAAATACTTGGTAGTATCTCTAGATCAAATCCTTGCCAAGAATGCTTTAACGAATATGGTGGTAGTTGATATACCATGACGGTTTAGCATGTTATTTTCCAGATCCTGGGGAGAAAAATTAAGAGGCACATTGCAATTAGATTTCTCCTATTCCACCATCCTAGTTTTCAGGTAATTGAGAAAGTTGTACCGAGAAAACAAAATGAAGTTTATGATAACTAGCAAGGAGAAACCCAAAAATCATCCCATAAATTCTATACATACAGATTTAGAGTCATTTATTTTGTATAATTATAGTGGATTGAACGATGTAGATAGTCAGCTTGTAGAGATTAAAGATGTACTAGATATTTTCAATACTATAAGGGCAGTTTCAGACCAAGAAAGAGGTGTGCTGCCAAACTCATCCGAACAGCTGTCAGACAAGGAAAAAAAAGGTTCAGATCAATCATCAGAGAAGGTAATGGAAACTTCTAAAGAGTCTGAAGTGAAAGTTCAAAAAATTTACCCAAAACAACAAAAAGATGAACAACTCTTGGAAGAGGAAAATGGTCTGTGGACCATGGACTATGACGACACCCTTGGGAAAGATGGAGTAGGTATTGGTATTTGGATTAGAAGTCCACATCATCATCAGCAAGGTAATCTCCCTCAACATGTTAGATTGTGCTCATACAAGCTAGCTTTTGATTTCACTAACAATAAGGCGGAGTGTGAAGTGCTCATCAGAGGTTTGAAGATCTTGAAGAGGTTAGGTGCCCGCAGAATTTCCGTGTATGGTGCTTCAGAACTTTTAATTAAGCAAGTTAAAGGTGAACATCAAGCTTACCATCCACTAATGAAACAATATAAAAATGTCGTTTTAGATATTCTTAGAATGTTTCTTGAATATACACTTTCAGTTGTACCAAGGAATCAAAATCGTATGACGGATTCATTAGCTACAACTGCAAGTAATTTTAAAATTCCAATTTTTTCTAACAAGAAATTCGAGATTCATGTGAAGCATCGGCCCTCAGTTCCCGATAACTTACAATACTAGCAAGTATTCTGGGATGAAAAACAAGTGAATAACTTCCTTTAGAGTGAAGGAGAGTTTGAAAATTGTTCTATGGATGAAGTCTATGATGAAGATGATAAAGTCATTGAGGTAGCTCAGGTTGATATACTACAACTGAAAGAGAACAATATTATGAAAGGTCTCATACCTTTGGAAGACTTGTTTGATCAAGATGATGTAGCAAGGAATACTACATTGGTTCCTACAACGAAAGGTGTCGAATATGTGAACATCGGAACAACAAACAAACCAAAAATTATCAAGTTGTCCAAATCATTTTCTCCCGAAGCAAAGGAAAAATACATTCGTTTACTGTATGAGCTTTCTGATGTCTTTGCTTGGGATTATGTAGATTTGAAGAAATATGATAAGAAGATAATTTAGCACACAATACCAATGAGGCCCGATCAAAAGCCCTTCAGGAAAAATTTACGAAGGATCAATCCAATATTGCTGCCATCCATAGAAAAGGAAGTTGATAGACTTTACAAGGTAGGCATCATTGTTCCCATTAGATTTTCCGACTGGATATCAAATCTAGTTCTGGTGAGAAACAAGACTAGGGAGATCAGGCTTTGCATAGACTTTAGAAACTTGAACAAAGTGTCTCTGAAAGACAATTACCCCCTTCCAAAAATGGACCATATTCTTCAAAGAGTTGTTGGCACTTCCCGGCTTTCACTTTTGGATGGTTATTCCAGTTACAATCAAGTTTTAGTGCATGAGGGCGATCAGGATAAGACGACATTCACCACACCTTAGGGCACATTCAAATATGCAAAGATGCCATTTGGTCTCAAAAATGCAGGGGCCACTTTTCAGCATGCCATGGACATAGCATTAACAGATGCAAAATATGTTTTCCTAGTTGTATACTTAGATGATGTAACCGTATATTGAACATTTGCATGTTTTAAGAATCATTTTTCAGAGTGTAGAAAGTTCGAAATCTCTCCTAATTGAAAGAAAAGTTTGTTTTCCATGTAGGAAGGCAAACTCCTTGGCCACATCATTTCGAAAGACGGTATCTAGATCGACCCTTCAAGAGTAGAATCCATTCAACAAATTGGTTTTCCTCACAGCAAAAATGAAATCCAAGCTTTCAATGGTAAGATGAATTTCTTACGAAGATTTATTCCTAATTTGGTTGAACATCTTAGAGAAATGACCAATATGTTGAAAAAAGCTAATGAGGTAAAATGGTCCGAAGAAGCCCATAAGTCTTTTCATGCGGTCAAGCTTGCCTTAACCACTGCCTTGTTTTGATTAGACCTGATTACACTGATGATTTTATCATATTTTCTTTTGCTTCCGAGAATTCTATGGCAGTGGTACTAATGTAGAAAAGGGATAAAACTGAGCTGCCAATTACATTTTTTAGTCGCAACATCAGGGATTCAGCTCTTAAGTACAATATCATTGAGAAACATGCCTTAGCTTTGGTAAAGGCAATCAAATATTTTAGAGTTTACATCTTACATTCGCATACTCTTACTTATGTGTCTAATGCAGTGGTAAAAGAAGTCCTTGTGTAGAATGACTCGGAAGATAGGAGAGGTAGATGGATAGTAGCACTATTAGAGTATGATCTTGAGATCAAGCCTACAAATCTGATCAAGGGTCAAGGATTAGCCAAACTCATGGCCAAGTCAAACTTTCATGATCTAGACATCAACCTTGTGGCAGCATTATCGGATAATCAAGAAGAAGTGGATCTCATTTAGGTATCTAAAATATTTCTCTCATCTCCAAGATATTCTAATATTATTTATGTACTTCAGCATCTAAATCCCCCTCCAGACATGTCTAAGGCTAAGACCAAGTCATTGAAGTTAAAGGCTTCCAAATATTGTATCATGAACAATGCATTCTATTAGAAAGATCCAGGAGGTGTATTACTGAACTGATTGACTAAAGATGAGTCCAAAGAAGTAATAAATGACTTTCACAAAGGAGATTGTGGGGGTCACTTGTATTGGAAGACTACAACCAACAAACTACCGAGAGCGGGTTACTATTGGCCTACGCTTTTTGCAAATATCTACAAGACAGTGATGAGTTGTCACGAGTGTCAAGCTTTTCAAGGTAAAATAAAGCTTCTTCCCTTACCTCTACAACCAATATCAGCTAATGCACCTTTTCAACAGTGGGGCCTAACTTTCATAGGTGAGATCAATCCATCATCACATGCACAACAGAAGTGGATATTGATAGCTATGGACTACCTCACAAAGTGGATTGAAGCGATCCCAATGAGGCAAGCAATTGATTCAGTTATCATTCATTTTTAGAAACTAATATTTTGTCCCGTTTTGGTTGTCCTCATAAGATAATCATAGACAACGTGGAAACATTTAAGTCCAAAAATATGATTGAGTTTTGTGACAAGTACAACATCAAGTTGGGACATTCTACAGCATACTATCCATAAGGAAATGGTTTGGCAGAGTCTTCCAATAAGTCTTTAATCAACACTATCAAGAAATTATTGGAGGCCAACAAAAAGAATTGGCACAAAAAGCTTATCAATGCATTGTGGACAGATCGGGTGAGTAGTAAGAAATCTCTTGGGCTTTCTCCTTTTCAGATTGCGTATGGAGTAGATACTATTTTTCCTACATCATTAGCAGTCTCGGTCATCAAATTGTTACAAGAAATGGGAAGTGAAGAGAATGATATGCAGCATCAGATCAATCAAATGATTCACTTAGAGCAGACACGGGAAGAAGTATTTCAGAACACCTCCAAGCTACACGAGAATATAAAAGGGATCTATGACCATAAAACAAAGGAAGATGTTTCAAAATCGGAGATATGGTACTTCATTGGGATGCTAGAAATGAGGACAAGGGCAAGCATGGTAAATTCAAGAATTTATGGAAAGGCCCTTATCAGATTTAAGCCTTTCAGGGACAAAATGTTTTCTTGTTGGAAGAGATGAGTGGAGAACCATGCTTAGGAGGATCAGTCAATGGTAGGCTCTTGAAGCATTATCTTTTCTGAATTTTCCTTGGTTCCATTGTACATACATTTTAAATTTTTTGCAAGTGTGAAGCTGAATATCACTGGAGTTCGAAGCCCAAAATGAAGGCCATGGAGCTTCACTAATTTTTTGCTATTTTGATATTTCAATCCTTAGTCATGTAAGTCAGTTTTGAGCCAGTTTCGAGTTAGTTTTGAGTCAGTTTCATGTCAGTTTTGAGTTTTTTTTCACCGTATTGGCCCATATGGTAAGGCTACTTGGTCTACGGTGTTCTTAGCACCTCCAAGGAGCTGCCATCCCCAAGTAAGGCCAATCTTAGTGTTTGTATTTGCATACTACCACTAGTTATCAAAATCCCTCTTTTATATCATATTAGAGTCTCGTTTGAAATTTTTTGCATTCCACTTACGTCATCATGAAAAACTTTGTTCACTAATGGTAGCCCAAAATCCAAAATCACTTTCCCCTCTCAAAAGTTTGTATTTGATGGCCCACCTCCATGTGTCTTTCTAGGTATCCATTAACCATGAAGTCTCATTTCATCATATTTTATATCAGTCAAATCCACCTGAAATTCAGTCATTTGAGGTTCCATTAGGTCACCCAGGTTTTATTTTCCCAAGGTCCAATAAATCACCATATCACTACATAAGGTCAGCAAAATATGAGAGTCAAGCAAATAATATCTTTTTTTAGTTAAATAAAGCTTTCCAAAGCTTGTAACCATGGCTACTAAAAGCCCCAAATTTGATTTCAAAAAGGGAAGTTATTCCAGTTTGTAAATTTTAACTTCAAAACAAATGTAATAATTATATTTTGATTTATGTAATTTTATGTCTATTATATGTAATAAGTTACTTTTCAGTTGTATACTCAATTCCATTGCCAATAGTATCTAAACAAAAGTCAAAATCAAGATTGCCAATGTATCGTCCACCTGTCAAGAGAAAAAAGGTTAGAAAGTCAAAAAGCATTAATATGAAAATTTGGAAATGACAAGAAACATTAGAAAGTGGGTGTGCAATTCATAAATTAAATTTCATCCAAGTAAAAATGCTCTCAAGACATCCATGAAGCCTCATTTGCACTCTAACACTCTCAAACCTCCTCAACAAAAGAAAATTGTCGATTTTAAGGAAAATTTGGGCAAAACAGAGCCAGAGGGCACATTTAACTGGGTCGCTGCGCGTTTCACTGGTTCATTGTGCATTTGCCAGAGATTTTAGTGTAATTTATAACGACGTTGCGCTCCTGTAGTTAAAGGGCACATTTGCCTGGGTCACTGCGCGTTCGCCCGAAAGGAGTAAAAACGTGCTAGAACCTCCTCCATCGCCACCAAGTTTCGAAATTGGTCATCATGTACTTTAGCAAATGAGGTAGGTGGCAAACTTTATTCACTTCTTCCCTCCATTGTTCATCTACATAGGGTTTATAGTTGTTTGATGTCATTCCTAAAATCAAACCCTAGTAATACATTCTCACAGTCTCAATCACATGTCCTAGCTTTCATTACCATTCCCCTCACTTAACAAATATCCCCTATCACCTCCCTCATTCCACACATCCTCATCCCCTCCTCATCATCTCTCCTCATATCATTCCATATTTACCACACCCACGGTCCATTCTACCATCTCCCTAGGGTTTTGACAGCAATAAATCATGGCCGAAGAAGAACACAAAAGTCAAAGTGAGGAAGAAAAACAAGAGAGGAGGAAATCTAAGAAAGGAGGGAGAATAATCATACATGAGCCAACCAACACCAAATAACTCATGTCATCTCCCATCACTGTCACAAGCTTCAAACATATGGGCTGCTTTGAGTTTTTTGAGAAGGTGGAAAGGATCCAGCATCATTCTGAATTGACCAGACAATTCATCATCAACCTCCATGACAACCAAGAAACCCTTGCTAGTGTCACCTTTACTATATCTCCTGCTATCATATCAGCTACTACTTGGATCCCAAATTTTGGGGAAAAATGGTTTAAACAGGGAGAATTGAATCTTTGCTACTATGAGCCATATCTTAAACCCAGGCACAAGAATGAGAGAAGGAGGATTTCGCATTTCTCTTACCTCCTAGACAGATATATTCCTATAATGCAAATCATCATGAAGTACTTCACATGTGAGGGTAGGTTTTCTAGGCTCTATTCCTATCATATTCGGTTATTCATGCATTTTACAAGAGTCAAAATGCTCAATCTGCCCTACTATCTTTACCGGGATATTGATAAGATGTCATACATTGCCCAAAGGAAAGATCATGATCATCAAATGCATAACATATTTCACCATTCTCTCATCAAGATGATAGTCCTACACTACCTTGATCAGCTTAACATTGCATGGGACACTTTCATATCCAATGATATTTTCACAGTCCCACCTATTCAACATGTCCAAGAGGCACCTTCATCTTCTCATTTATCCACCTCCATTCCCCCATCTCAGCCCATGAATCATCCATCTTCATCTAATGAGTCAGCGAGACCATCACCTCCATCATCATGATTTCATGAGCTTATTCATTCACCTGGCAGAGATGAAGGCACTGGGCAAGACCATATTAAGCATGGTGAGAGTAGCAAGCCCAAAAGGGTTGGTTTAGGTACCATGGCACATCCCTATCAGAGAGGGAATAAGCAAGTGTTTGCCCCACTGATTGTAGGAGGGGTCTTGCCTTCTTCACCAACAAAGCAAGTACAGAAGGGTAAGAAAAGGTTATAGAGGTAGAGATCTAGCAACAGGAGGAAGACCTCCATGAGATAGAGCATGACTTTCTGTTAGTTGACTCAAATGGGCATGATGACAGTGAAAGCACAACTATTGTCTTCAAGGAGAAGAATGCACTCATAGTAGAGCTCTAGGTCAACTTGCAAAGGGCCAAATACATCATTTCCTACTATCAGCAGGAGAACAAGTAGTTTGAGGTCAAACATGAGCTCATGGAGATCCATCTCAGAAAGGAAAAGAGAGAGGCTAAAAAGGCTAAGGCCTTACTTGATGACACATATGGGAAGTATGGTGAGAAGCTTGATGAACAGGTGCCAAGAAGAAGGCCAAGGACTAGATGCCTAAAGAGAGCTTTGGAGCAAGAAAGGAAAAGGGAGGCAGAACAAGCCAATGAGCTCACCTTGAATGAGCAATTTTCCAAGATGGCAAATGAAAACTGAGAACATTGGCTTGAGAGGGTAAATGGTCACCTTGAGAACCTCTTAGACAAAGCCAAAAAGGACAATGATATTTAAAGAAGGATGGCAAAGTACTATCCCATGAGAAACAAAATTGCAAGGGCCAAGCTCAAAAGAGCTCATGCAAAAATTGAGGCCTTAACCAAGCAAGAGGAGAAAAAGGGTTTGGATATCCTTGCCAAGGCATCACTCCATGCCTCAAACATATAGCTAGATATGAGCCCACCATTTTGACCATTTTTTAATAAATTTGGCAAGTTATGTTTTGTTGTGTTTTTTGAGAAAATGTTGGCACAGTGAAATGGTCAAACGTGCAACACCTTGGATATTGCACTCCTTTTTGGAGCATCCAATGAACAAATGGTCAGCATTTTGGGATTCAGAATGATGAGGACATGCAACGTGTATGTTTTCTAAGAATTTGGAGGAAACCTAATCAGCCAAAAGGGTAAAAACTATAATAATAAAATCGTCTTTCTACCTCTTTTTTGGCCTCATCACTGCGTGTTTGCTAGTCTTTGGAGATTGGAATTTTGACAACAAAAATGACCTCCAAATACAAAACTGAAAGCATATTTGGAAATTATACTTGAAGGGCTTTCCAATGAACTATCATGGAGAAAATTTGGACACCAAGAAGGCATCCAAAAGCAACCTTGAATTTGGAGGGCGTGTTTGACACCAAAAGGGCGCATTTGATAGTTCATGGGCACATTTGACAGTCTTCTACTATTTTCATTGTTTCAATCCAAATTGACTTTCACCTATGGTGAATTCAATTTTTACTCATGTATTTGATATAAATGATGTAATTATTATTTTTTTACTTTTATCTAGGGTAGATACATTAGTTAAATGGTCTATGTGACATGTAATGAATCTATTTTCTTGAGTGAGGGATGAGTCACTTTGACCACCCTACACTCCAGCTATCAGTTCAACCTTTCTAGCAATTGCTCCTCCTCTCATGGCTTTGACCCCTGAGCCTAGGATGAGTTGGTTTGAGGCCTATATTATGTATTTTCCTAGTCATTTTATAGGTTGGATTAAATGGGATGTTGTACTAGTGATCAAAGACACTATTGTATCAGATTTTGGCTAGTTTTAATAGATGAGTTGCAACTAATTTTTTGGGATACATGTGGTATGAATGCTTAGCATTGTTGCTTCTTTATGATCATTTTTATGAATGTTTTATCAGTTCATAAACCATTTCATGTCTGTTATATGGTAATTTTCAAGTTGATAGGCAGAATACATGCTTGCTCATGCTCTGTTTTGGGAAAATTATCAAAATTTGTCCATTTTTCTTCAGTTTAGGAAGAATAAATCTCTTATGCTCTTCCTAACTCCTCATCAGTATTAAACCATCTCATCAAATCACCTTTTAAGGGTTAAACTTCATACTTACCTTACCCCTTTGAATGTTTGCAATCATATCTCATTTTCCCTAACCTAGTCCCTCTGACCCAAATCACTCATCCTTGTGATTACCCAACCATATCAAATCAAAAAACCCTCTGCACTATACATCTAGCCTAAAACCCTAAACTATCTAGCCCCCCTGGTTGTGACCCTTTGGAGAGAGCCCTCTCCGGCTTGGTAGGGCTAGCTACCAAGCTAAAATATTGGTTTGTGGTTACCTTAGTCGGACTCTTCCTCGGCCTTGGAGATCTATAGGAGTGATAATAAATACCATGAGTAAATTCCATGGGTGGGTAAATGCCAAGGGTGAATGAATACCATGGGTAGATGTTACAATACAATGTTAATTACCATGGGTGGATGCCACTTACAATACCATGGCTGGATGAATACCATTAGTGGATGCCACTTTTCATTTGGATCATTCCTCCCCCCTTATGAAGAAATGGTCCCCTTTGCATGAAGCTCCCTCCTAAGAAGCCTTTGTTGAATATGAAGAACCACTGAAGAGAAGGGTTTTGTGTCGTTCAACCATAACTATGATGAACAATGATATGAGGATAGAGATACCCTATAATACATGTGACCAACTTTGATACTAATAGTGTGTTTCCTAGCAATTGGACTTCAATGAAGCATGGGTTTATGGGTGACCCATAACCATGAAAAATGAAGATCCAAGGATAGAGATACCGTGTAATGTTTGTGACCAACTGTGATACTAACAGTGTGCATCCTAGCAAATGGACTTCGATGACAAGGATTTTGTGTGGTTGACCCATAACCTTGGGTTTGTGGGAGACCCATAACGGTGATGCTTGTCAGTTTCTTAGTAAAAGCATGGTGGCTTCTCTGGTAGATTCTTCTGTCCAATGAGATGTTGTAAATGATTCTTTCACATTACAGACCTATTGTTGCAACATTGTTGATAACTTCTGCTATAGGTGATGAAATCAAATTCCATCAAAGACCCATTTGAAGTATTGAAGATATATTTCCATTGATAAAAGACACTTGAACTTTGATGACCTTGATGAGGCTCATCAATAGGTACATTTTAAGGGTCATGATGTCATCCTCCATATTTAGAACTATCTCTTTCTCACATTTATTTATGTTTTTTGTTATATTATGCTTAGTAAGGATAAAGATGTTTGTAATGTCATGCAGCTTAATATGGGTTAATTATAGGAAATGGAGCAATTTTTGAGATGATTTCTATGTAGAGGCTCAGAGTAGATAGCAAGAGGAGAATCTAGGCGGTTGTCCACCTCTTTAACTCCCTCAATCAACCCAAGATCACAACACTCTCTCTCATCAACTTGAGGTCATTAGAAGACAAGAAAGTGAAAGTAATGAGGAGCAAGATCCACAATTCTCTAGTTGTAGGAGATAAATATTCCTATTTTCTAGGGAGATTTTAGTAGCTTCCCTCTTGTATAAATAATCATGTAGAATAACTCATTAGGATTTAAGTGTTGTTTTCAGCTAAGTAGTTATTGAGCTCAAGAAGTTGCCACTATTATTTTGACTCTTATTTGATGTATTAGACATTGATTCAATGATAATGAGAAGTTTCTTATTGATTCATCACTGAGTTAGTTCTAGACGGCTGAGGCTCTTGGGTTTGGGCCCAACCCAGTGGCTTAGGTCTCTCTTATGTATTTGTATCTCTATTAGTTTCATAGTATTGTCTAGTTTCTTGCATTTTAGTAGATAATAATCCATCAAAATCCATGATTTCAACCTCTACCTCATCTCTCTCATGGGAGCATGAATAGAAGGATTTACAACCACAACCCAAAAGCATTATTTATGATTTCTTGGAAGAAAAGTTGTGTTATTTATCTTATTTTGGATGTGCTTTTTGTAGCTTAGGATTTGGTTTATCGATTAGATCAGAGTTCTGGCATCGATTAGATATCATTTAAATTCAACTCATCTTTTCCACTACTAGTTGTTCCATATTTTTCAATGATAAATGGATGTATCCATGTAATGATTGTGAGGATTTTTGGACCTATAGGCAAGGGCACCTTCACCACATCCATCTTGGACTCCCTCACCTTCTCTTGTGAACCCCAAATTTTGTCCCAAAAATTCGGTTTCATGAGATCATTTTCTTAGGGTCACTAAGAGCATCCTTCCTAGCGCAAAACAAGCCTTCGAAAGGCTTTAAGATTGGATAGGGGATTTGGATGCCCTTTACGCATTTATCTCAACCTCCATCCACCTTTTCATACCCTTAAAACATAATTTCCACCTCTTAAACATTCTCTGAAGCCATCCTATAGCATTCAAGGCCCTACTATAGCAATACAAGGCACCTATAGTAGCCTCCTGTAGCACACCTATAGTAGCCTTTTTCTTCACCAATTTTGATCCTTACTACAACTTGGGCTTAGTTTAGAAGGATTTTGATCCCCATTTGTGACTTCATGATCAAGGGAAGCTCTTAGGCCACTCCAAACCCTCATTTTCCTTCACTATAAAAACAGAATATTGTTAGTTTCCTTATCACATATTTGGCACAAATAGGACATTAATTTACATGAAAGTGTGACCTATTTATATGGTACATAGAATATTGAATTATGGTTTGGAAAGTTAGCTTATTTTATGCAAGTATATTTGATAACTGTATGGATGATTGCAAGATAATGTAGTTTCATTTTTACAAGTAGTTTATCTCTTGTCTTTCCATCGATTGCTTCAAAGGAATTTGCAAGTTTAAGTTAATATCATTTTCCTTTTCATAGTTAGAGGTAGCTTCTAAATTGCACCTTCATTAGCTAGGTTTAATTCTAATTCAGCAGGAGGAATGGTCTTGGAGCATTATTGATCAAATGTCCTAGTTGAGGGTGGCATGAGTATAATACCATCTATTGTGCATATAGGAGTATCACCTCAAAGGTTGTACAAACCCCGAGTTGATAAATAGAGTTGAAGAGCCCTTGGGATTTGCAGCACTCTTGGTGCAATACCAGGGCTCACCACTTTTTGGTGACATTTTTAGGGAGGTGTCTAGGTAGATGTTATTTATGCTTAAGCATTGTTTTCTATTTTGCATAAAGTTTTGAAGAAGTAACATAAAAGAAAAAGAGAAAAAAAAAAAAATCATGCCTCATAGAGGTAGAGATACTCAAGGAAAATTCTTACCAAAAACCCCTACACCCTTAAGAAATCAACCTTCACTCTTCTTTGGTGACTGTTAGCTTCCCTCTTTGACTATAGGGGAGCTATAAGACCCCCTAGGTGAGAAACCTGAAATTTTTGAAGAACCTATTGGGGAAAAAGAAGAGCCCACTTCACCTATCCACACTATGGCTGAAAATAGGAACAATGAGGTTTTCCCTATCATAGAGACTAGTGGATAGGCTAGAATGAAGAATATAATCCCTACTTCCCTTCCACACTTCCATGGCTTGACCTATGAGGATCCTGATACCTTCATTTTTTAATTTGTTTATTGTCTGTAGGACCTATGAATATGCCTCTTATGAACAAGATCTGAAGTTATTCCCCTCTACCCTTAAGGATGCATCATTGCACTGGTTTATGGGTATACCTACGGGTAGCATCACTACCTAGGCCCAGATGAAATGGGCCTTTAATAACAAGTATATGGACTCTTGTAGGTCCAAAGAAACCAAGGAAGAAACATTTAGAATAACTCTTGGACTAGATGAATCCCTAGAAGACTATGAGGAAATATTTCAACTCAGTTATGGGAGGGCCAGATGCACCTTTGATCCTAAATCAGTCAAACTAGTTCTTCTCTGAGGGATCATGGAGGACATGTTGGAGACCCTCAACATGATGTCTAGGGGAGATACCTATCATTTATCCTATGATGACATTATAATTTTGTTCAAGAATCATTGTGGGGCTACTAGAAAGAAGGGTAGGGATAGTCAACGATTGGTCGGTTGTAGTGCCCACCCTAGTTTCCTGACTCTAATATGACATTATCTTGCATACTTTAGTATATGAGTAACTCAGGCTGAGGATCCAGAAACGTGACTCTATTATCAGCAAATGTGATGGTTATGTATGTTCTCTATTAATATTAT
>APFE031423937.1:26799-46545 GCA_000404065.3 Pinus taeda | reverse complement strand
ATGCCCCTCTCCTTCAAAAAGTGTTGTCCTCAACGCTTGAGTAGTTCTTGATGCTTCTGTATAAAATTCTTGTCCTTCCATGTGGAATCTTCAATGGGTAAGTTCTTCCACTTGATGAGAAACTCTGAAATTGATTGATTTCATAGTTGTCAGGATCTTATTTCTGTGACTGCTCCAGGTTCCAATATGATTTTTCCTTCTTCTTCAATTTCTGGCAATATTGTTTGGATTGAGATCTTTTGCAACTTTTGAATAAGTGGCCATACTTCTTCATCCTTCTTCCATTCATCCCTTGTTTCGTTTATCCAATCTAATTGGATAATAGAAATAGCACAAAACAATGCTTCCACATCCTCATCCTTGAAGAGTCTTCCATTTTTTAAGTGCATGTAGTATTGCCAACACTTCCTTCTCATAAATAGCTTGCTTGAGATGTAGTAGTAAAAATACCCAATCACCTACATCAAAACATTTTTCACTACGATGTTGATCTACCTGTTGTTTTGTTTGATTTTGCACCAAAGTGGCATTATCCTTTAAAAGTTGGAGAACTTGTTGTTGATGCTCGATGTGATATTTCACTGCTTGAACCTTTTTCTTCTTGATATGTCCTTCTATCTTGATAGTTTGAGGAGTGGTAATTTCGACCAATGAATTACAAGATATGGTTGGATTCATTTCTTTCTTGATGTGATCTTTCACTTCTTGCACCTTTTTCTTCTTGATATGTCCTTCTATCTTGAGAGTTTGAGGAGTGGTAATTCTTGCCAATGCTTTACAAGATATGCTCTGATTCATTTCTTCTTTCTCATGTGATCTTTCACTTCTTGCACCTTTTTCTTCTTGATATGTCCTTCTATCTTGAGAGTTTGAGGAGTGGTAATTCTTGCCAATGCTTTACAAGATATGCTCTGATTCATTTCTTCTTTCTCTGCTGGGGTTGGGTCCTGGCATATATCCTCCTATTTTGATGTTTCTTGATCCTTTTCCTCCTCCTCTTCATACTCTATGTAAAATAATTTCTTCTCAGCACACTTATGACCGTTAGGGCATTTGCTATCACAATTGTAACAAAGCCCTTTTTCTCTTTTTTCTTCCAATTGTTGTGGTGTAACCCTTGTAGGTTGTGGAAGGCTAGGAGAAACAAAACTTCCATATTTATAGTTGTGAGGGGTTTGCTTCCTGGTTTCTATAATTTTTCTTTCCACTATGTCATAGATCCCTTTTACTCGTTCCAATTGTTGTGGTGTTGCTCTAAAAAAGGTGTTGCTCTTTGTATCCTCATAATGTGCTATCATTTCCTCCGTGAAAATTGACCACGTAACAAGTTGTTTACAAGAACAAAGCCCTTCATACCATAAAATTGATCCAGTTCTAAATATGAAGATGCAATACATAACTTTTGTAACAGTGGTACACCATGTAGATCAAAATATTTCTCCATCTGAAGTATCCAATTTACCGGATCCTTGCCATCAAACGTCTTCATCTTGCTTTTTCTTAATTTTAGGAGCTCGATCTTGAAATCATTGTAACTTTTTACTTTAGGATCTTTAAGTTTTGAAATTGTGATCTATAGTAGCCCTCTACGTCCTCTTTCCAATTCCACCAGTTTGATCCAAATTGGATTCTCCAAGAAAGAGTTATGCACAATCTCCCAAGATGACCTAATTATAGACCTTTCTAGAAGAGCGAACTTGTATGAAGTGCCATGTGTCACTGTTTCAACCTTTGGCACTTAAAACTATATACAAGAAACTACAGTATGTCCTCTTTATGTGCCTTCTTATGAAATTTCAACCTGATACTCAGAGAGAAAGTTATGACAATTTTCCCCAGGTCACTTGTTTGGAAAGTAATTCAGGAGTCTGCAAAAAGACCAACTTCCTCAAATCATATATCTGCAAATATATCGCGAAAAACTCTAAAATTTAGACCGTAGGTTTAGCGTAATATCTTCTCAAATGGGTTTTTTTTTTATCTTCTGAAATGTCGCAGAAAAAAAGTTATAGCGAAAATGCCACGATGACCTGTTTGGAGCAGCGAAACCCTAGAATCCAAAGCTCTGATACCAAGTTATGAAACCAGCTCAGAAAAGATAAAAAAGATAGATCAACCCCTTAGAATTCAGCCCCTTTGAGGGGGCAACCTCCTTTACATTACAAATGAAGATTCTTGGATGATACAAAGAAAAGACCTCCTTTCTATATATAGGAGTCAAGGGAATAAACATAATCAGAGCCGACATAACAATAATAATGTAAGGGCACAATAATAACAATAGTGGGCTTCTATAGGGCACAATAGTAACAATATGGGCACTACATTGGTACATCAATATAATAAGTGGGTTGTACTAATAACAAAAAGGGGTTACACTAGTAGTATAGGGGCCTAACATAATCTACATGATTACATCATTTTTTCTCCTTCAGGACTGACTAAAATACAACCTGCTCCTGCACCGTCATTAGATTTAGATCCATCAAAATACAAAGACCAAAGTGAAGGCTTATCTATAAGTTTATTTACAAATTCATCTACAACATTAACACACTTAGAAGTAGGCAAATGCGCAGACCTGCTCCTTGCCCACAGGCCGCATACAGCGCTCACTGCAGGACCGTTATCAGTAAACCTGACAGCTCCTGACTGAACATCACGATATGTCCTCCCAAATGGGAGGGGCGGGTACCCAGCCTTCCCCTCCTACGTGCATCCACATCCCAGCTGACGGTGCACCAGAAAAGACACAGGCCTCAACGAATCCGTTCTCTGAGTCGGGACAGAACTCTGAACAGCCACAAAATCTAGATCAGATTGCACACACCGATGAAGAAATGCCAGAGAGTCCTAAAGCATCACAAACAAGGACAAGATCAACAACATGCATCCCCAAATCGCCAGAAAGAATTCGAGTGGAGCTACCAAGCCAACGAATCAATGGCGAGATACAATATATGTCAGATCACGCGCTCATCGGAAAATTTCTGGGCTTCTGGCCAACAGAAAAAGCCATGTATGGTTGGATTGCCTCCAAATGGAAGCCTAAAGGGCATGTCTCTGTGCTTATGGGCCCTAAAGGCTTGTTTACGGTAATATTCACCTGTTTAGAGGACAAAACAAGAGTATTTGAAGGTGGCCCCTATTTCTTCAACTCTGCGGGTCTCTTCTTACGGGACTGGAAACCCATATTCAATCCAGACACGGAAGACCTCAGTCAGGTGCTGGTCTGGATCCGCATGTACTCTTTACCTACGGAATACTGGAGAGAAGAAACTCTACAAGACATCGGCAACAGCATTGGAACTTTCCTCAAGGTTGCTGAGGAAACAAAAAGGCGAGGATCTACATCCTATGCAAGGATCTGCGTCCAGCTGCAACTCAAAAAGACTCTAGCGGAATCGGTAAGCCTCTATCACGATGATTATGAGTGGATTCGACCTCTTGATTATGAACATATTCCTTTTCGCTGTCGAAAATGCCATCTACATGGGCACCTGTTTAGGGAATGTCCTCTGAATGCCCAAAGCCAGCCCATAGCTAAGGAGCCTGTCCAAGATTCTGAAGGGTTTGTCAAAATACCCCAACGCCAAAGACATGCCAAAAAGACGAATGCTGCTCCTTCCTCTCCAAAATCCCAGAAAAATCCCTCCTCTAGCCACTCGAAACTTAACACCTCGAACAGATTCCAGATCCTCACTCCTGAGGACCCCTCTGATCCTCAGCTCCATCAAAATTCTCATACCTCTCCGCCCCCCATGCATGAGGCTACAACCCATAAAATGCCTCTGCACCTATCAGCCTCAGAGATAATAGGAGCTCCTCTAAAGTCGAAGCAAAAAATGCCAATGACAGAAAAAGATACACAGATTTCAGATATGGATCTAGACGCTGCTCTAGCTCTTAGTCTACATGAAGAAACAATGGCAGATCACCTGAATGTTCCCACCAACATGGAGGAAGATATAGAAACTGTAAGTCTGGATGGGCTGGAAATCCTCAAATTAGAGGAGGCATGCAAGAAGAAAGCCTACACTACCATACACCCTGGAGACATAGAAAGATTGGAGACAGTATTAAACAAAGCTCAGCACAAAAAATGCCTAGGGGTTCAGGCAGGCAGCCCCTGGGATGGCAAAAAAATCTTAAAAGAAATGAAGAAATGGGGACGCAAAACAGAGTTGCAGCAAACCATCATCTTAGGTGAACAATTAATGGAATCGGGGAGATTCCCGAAATTAACAAGGTTCTACAAGGCCCAACCACACAGTTCCTCATGAAGCTCATCTCCTGGAATATGAGAGGGCTCAATAGCTCCGCAAAACACAGAATGTTAAGAAGCATGATACAGTCTGAAAAACCAGCAGTAATCTTTCTCCAAGAAACTAAGAGCACCATCACTGCCATAGAGCAACTCTTCAGCAAGACTTGGATCGGAAGCCAATCCATTTCTATAGATGCAATGGGAGCATCAGGCGGAATATCCATAGCCTGGAATCCGCAGATCCTACATATGCAAGACTTCCAGGCAACCCAACATTTCATACAAGCTACATTCCATCTTATTGGAACGGATATTCATGGCCATCTAACCAATACATACTTTCCTCAAGAAACGCAACTCAAAATAAAAGCGCTGGAGGCGCTAACAAGCTTGAACTCCTCTAGGCGCTATCCACTTTGGATCAGTGGAGGCGATTACAACATTATCACACACATGGAAGAAAAAACAGGAGGACGCAGGAAACTGGAAGACGACAGCACCAGCTTCAGGGAGTTCATCAGCACTAATTCACTCATCGATGTGCAAACTTCAAATGGCACCTTCACCTGGACGAATAAGCGCAGAGGGATACACCACATTGCCTCTCGTCTTGACCGATTTCTGCTCTCAGACAATGCCATTCATCTGGGAGGAGAATTTCAAGCCTCCATCCTGACTCAAGGGGGATCGGATCACTGGCCCATCATGCTGCAATGGACCAGACCCGGGAAACATTGCAATAGACCTTTTTGCTACGAAGCTTTCTGGTCTAGTCACCCAAACTTCAAGGAAATGGTCCAGACCGCTTGGAAAACTTTCGCCCCTCCTGCAGGAGCAAAAATGTACAAATTTCAACAAAAACTAAGGCACCTCAAGCAAGTGCTGAAGGCCTGGAACAAAAACCATTTTGGAAACATCATGGAGTCCAGGAAAAATTTAGAACAGGACATGAATGCCCTCCAACAAATCATCATCACAGAAGGCAGAACAGAAGAACTAGCCCATCAAGAACAAAACCTTTGGACAGCCCTTGAGGCAAGAAGATCGCAAGAGGAAATACTCTGGCGTCAAAAGTCCAGAGTAAAATGGCTTAAGGAAGGGGAAAAAAATACCAAATTCTTCCATCGCACCACCATCCAACGAAGAATGAACAATAATATTGCCTTCATCAACAACAGCCAGGGGGAAAAACTTGAAAGGCATGAAGACATGGAAACAGAGCTTAGAGATCACTTTCAAGACATTCTCAAAGAGCCTTCAAGAAGCAGAACGGAGGCCATTTTACAGATCACAAGGCATATTCCCAAGCTCATCACAGAAGATCATAATAAAAGCCTTCTTCAACCGGTCTCCAAGCAAGAGGTAGAGGACGAAATGGCGCAGCTCAAAGACGGTAAGGCTCCTGGCCCGGATGGTTTTACAGCTAACTTTTTTCATGAATTTTGGGATCTAATAAGCAGCGAAGTCTGGGATCTGGTAGAGGAATCTCGCACCATGCACTGGCTCCTCCCCTCCTTGAACTCCACCTTCATAGCACTCGTTCCCAAAGGGGAGGAAGCTCACACGCCGGATAAATTTCGACCCATTGCCCTATGCAATGTCATATACAAGCTCATCTCCAAAGTCATCGCCAATAGACTCAAACCCCTCCTGCCTCTGCTTATTCTTCCATAACAGACAGGATATGTCGAAGGACGCCAAATCATGGATGGAATCATCCTATCCAATGAGGTCATCCACTCCCTGAAAATCCTCAGAAAGCCAGGTATGATCATGAAGCTTGATCTCTCAAAAGCTTTTGATAAACTCAGCTGGGAATACATTCAGCGTATGCTTATTGCCTTTGGCTTTTGTCCCACTTGGACTCGCTGGTTAATGAACCTCATTTCCTCGCCCAGCTTCTCCATCCTTCTCAATGGCTCTCCCTCAAAGCCTTTCCAACCTTCGAGAGGTATAAGGCAAGGGGATCCCCTTTCCCCCTTCCTTTTTGTCCTTATGGCGGAAGGTCTCAGTCGCCTAATACATCATGCTGTCGCCTCTAAAACCATCAAAGGTATAGCACTTCATGGTCTACCTCCTTCCTCGCATCAACAATTTGTAGACGACACAATGCTTTTTGGACACCCCTCCTCTGCTGAAGCCAAATCCTTCAAAGCTCTTCTTGATCTATTCTCAGACGCCTCTGGCACATCCATAAATGCTTCTAAATCTCAGCTCTTTTTCTTCAACACGCCTCCTTCAACTCAGAGAAACATAACTCGCATCCTCGGCTTCTCCATAGCTGCGCTTCCCTCCAAGTATCTTGGTGCCCCTCTCATGCTCTCAGCTCTCAATCAAACTTCGTGGAAATCGCTCCTGGACAAGCTTGAAGCAAGACTCTCTTCCTGGACGTTCAGGTCTCTCAATATAGCCAGTCGTTTGATCCTAATAAAATCTGTGCTTCAAACCATGCCTTTGTATCTATTCTCCATTCTTGCTGCTCCGAAATGGGTCCTGAAAGGCATTCGTAATCTACAACGAAACTTTCTATGGGGATCAGCGGGTCTAAATAAAAAATGGGCCTTAGTAAAATGGTCGGCGGTTTGCCAGCAAAAGTCCAAAGGAGGTCTGGGACTACGGGACCCACTGCACAGCAACAATACTATGGGCGCCAAGGTTTGGTGGAATTGGCTTGTTAAACCACACATCCCATGGGCGAAGCTCTGGCAAGCCAAATATGCCTCAGGAAGTAACTGGGATGATCTAATAAGATTCAATCCTAGCAGCTCGGGATCACTGATCTGGAATGCTGCTAGACTTCAAAGCGCATTCATTCAAGAAAACAGCTTCTGGGAAATTGGATCAGGGAATTCAGCGTGGTTCTGGCAGGACTCATGGCAGCAACTCCCACCGCTTGCATCAATCTTTCACAAACCACTTTGGCAAAATCAC
Organism: Pinus taeda; assembly: GCA_000404065.3. Classification (NCBI taxonomy): domain Eukaryota; kingdom Viridiplantae; phylum Streptophyta; class Pinopsida; order Pinales; family Pinaceae; genus Pinus; species Pinus taeda. Next base: position 39,347 of record APFE031423937.1, on the reverse strand, counting down.
ATGCAACGCAACAACCTTGAAAGCATCACCCAGTTTTGGCAGCCCACTGAAGGCACAGACTTTCAACAATGGAAACCAGCGCAAACCTGGCAAGAGAACTGGCAGGGCGAATCTTATGAGGATATTGAACAGGAGCTAAAACTGAGGAAGATCAAAAAGTCAAATAAACAGGATAGATTAAGATGGGGACACACGATCAAAGGGGTCTTCACAACAAAAGAGGCTTATAATCTCCGATATGCTCCAAACACCATCGACAAAGATCAGTTATGGGGCAACATCTGGCAATCTCCTATTTGGCCTAAAGTCTCCACTTTCTTATGGCTCTTGAGCAAAAAACAAATACTTACCTGGGATAATTTACAACGCAGAGGTTTCATAGGTCCCTCTCAATGCCCAAACTGTTCTCTTCACTCAGAAACCATCTTACATCTGATGGAGCATTGCCCCCTTGCCAAGTTTCTTTGGAATCACATCGATAGATGCACCCAGAGATCAGGCAACCGTCAAGCAGATATAGCTAATCTCTTGAGAACCTGGCCCGAGATGCCATATCAAAGCCCCCTACTGAACACTCTCTGGACTCTTATCCCCTGCTTTCTCTATTGGACCATCTGGAAGGAAAGAAATAACAGAGTTTTCAATAATAAAAAACGCCCCCCAGACATCCTATGGACTCTATTCAAGCAAAGCATTCAAGAGACCCTTATGCTTAGGACCTGGCAGGATTCAGATTGGCCGTCATCTCCCCACGAGATAAGCGTATGGAAATCTTGGGATATTCATGTTTCCCGTCTCTCCCTTACCCCCACTCAGACTTCTATCAAGTCTATTTCCCCCATTCACTGGTCACCCCCGACCTCGGATGCCTTCAAGCTAAATTTTGATGGAGCAGCAAAGGGGAATCCAGGGCCAGCGGGATTTGGTGGAGTCATTCGCAATGACAAAGGGAACATTCAGCATATCTTTTTTGGATCGATAGGACACGACACCAACAATGCAGCTGAACTGGAAGGACTCTGGACAGGTTTAGGCATAGCAGAACATCACGGTTTTTATCCGCTTATCGTAGAGGGAGACTCCCAGATTTTGATCAACGCAGCCATCAGAATACAATCGGGAACTCCTGCAACCAAAGTAGCCTCCAGCTGGAGACAGCTCAGCAGACTAGAATCACTGGAAGCTAGGCTCAGAGGCCCCAACAGCACCACCTTCCAGCATGTAAAAAGAGCAGCCAACAAGGTTGCTGATCACTTAGCCAATCAAGGAGTTGATCGGAATGGCCCCTCCTTTTCAGGTAAGCTCAATGACACTACAGACCACCAACTTCAACATGTTTTCCTGTCTCTGGCAACTCAGGACCTCCTACTCCCGGATGCGGGTGATAGATAGCCATTTATGGGAGAGGACGGCGGCATTCAATGCCAAGTGGCCGTCGCCTCAAGCCACCTGGGCTGAAGGCTCCCGAAGCCGTCCGGCCAGCCTTAATTGCAGCTCCTACATCGTAGATGACGGGTTGATAGGCAGAGGGTCTGTTTCGATGTTCAGAGAGGTTCATTTTGCAGTAGAGGGAAGCTCTGGTTCTCTGCAACCAGGCTTCATCTTGGGCGAGTTCGTCAATTTCTGTCGTGGTCTGGTCGATCTGTGGGACAATGTGAGCCAGAGACTTACTATCACAGTGTCCCTGACTGCTCCAGCTCCCAGCTTAGATTGTAGGGTCTGGTTGGCTTGTTTGGCCTGGTTCGTTGGTTGGGCCTGGTTTGTTTTCCGTCCCGGCACGCTCCCTTTGCTGGCCCGAATTCAGATCTGGTTGAATTTCAGTGCTAGTTCTATTTTGCAACGACCCCAGTGCAATTCTGTCACAGCAATGTATACAATATGCCGAGAGAACGACAGAGGGGCACTTGTAGAAGGGGTGGTTCGAGAGGCAGAACCAGATCTTTGGCCTCTGAACCTCTTTCTTCGGAATCCTCAGAAGGTAATCGCCCGCCACGGTCCACAGAGCGCGGAAGAGGGCGCGGCAGAGGGCGGTCTTTGGCATGCCCGTTCGGAGGGCATTCATCCACTCGGTTCAGACACACCTGCTTTCTGGACAATGCCGTCTACTTTGTCTCGGTGCGCATTGAAAAATGCGAGCACCATGGATGGCCGGACGTCCCAGAAGCTCCTCGTCCACCATCGCCTGCTCGGGGGCAGCAATCTCAGCCTGTGGAGGCCAAGGGTGAAATGGCGAGGAACAATGCTGGCCCAAGCGGTGGAGGCACTGCATCTCATTCTGACTCCAGCGCTTCAGAATTCCCTGGCTGCCCGGTGGTGGAGGAACCAGATGGCAAATTCATCCCGCCTTCAGTGGAGACGACACCCAGCCCTTACACCTAAGCTTGCCGCGTGGACGTTCGGGGGCATGGCAGCGGGTCGATGGCGTGAGTTAGTTCTGTCAATGTCCTATTCTGTTTCTGAGTCTGTTATGTTTAATTCCGTCCTGGCTTCTAGCCTTAAAGTCTGTAATGGTTATGTCGAATGGAGTCTGTAATGGTTCTGTCTGGTTTTGTTATTTCAGTGAAGTTATGCATATGAACAGAGTCTGTAAACTCCTCCTCTGCGACAGCAGGGAGAGGATGGGTCATCTTTTGCATTTTTTGAACACTGTTATAGCTCTTGTCCGAGGTTAGCGTATAGCTCGTCGAGCACAGTCTCAGTTACAATGTCATCTTGTCCAGATTGCCGACCCATGGCGGCAAATGTAACCCTCTGTACTCTTTTTGTATTATAATAGAATTAGTCCAATTTACACAAAAAAAAACACACTTAGAAGTATCAGTATGGGAAAAATTCTCAACTTGTGATATAACATTATTAACATAAAAAGGAGATTTTTCTTTGAGAATTGGTAATTGAGTTGTCAGGAAAAATGCTTTCAAATGAATTCTGCAATGATTGTATAGTACAATTTTCCTGAAAATATTGATTTAAGAGATTATTTGCAGCTTCATATTGTTTTATTCGTAATTGTTCTGAAATATCAGACTCTAAGATAAAAAGGTCTATTAAATCCTCATTTTCTTCCTCTTCTCGAAAATTAAGGCTTGATTAATGCTTAAAATAGGTTGAGTATTCTCTTGTTCATCATCAAGCCATGATAGTAAAGAAGGAGATTGAGAAGGAGGATAGAGTGTAATATGTTTCCTTTCATCTCCAAGTGCTATGATCATGCTTCCTAATATGCATCCAATGAAGGAATCTGTTGTGGCTAACCATGGTCTGCCAGGAATTAAAGGATGACCTCTTAGATTTGTTTTTGGTTGCAAGATCAAAAGGTCTACATGGTATTCCCATGAATCCAAAGAAACAATAATGTCCTCAAGTATTCCTTCCGTACAAGTTTAGATCTATCTTCTAGTTCTAAAATTGTAGTAGTAGGTCATATATTTGTCAATTTTAAATGCTTCATAGTTTCTATTGTCATGATATTTATAGTAGCTCCTAGATCAATTAAAAGTTTTAGGAACTGAAAAATTATTGATTGAAATGGTAACCATAGGTATCCCAAGATCAATATATTTTTCAATTATTGTTTTTGTAGACATGAGACTAACTAATTTTCCAATGACTTGGATTGTCGGTGGATCTCTTTTGTTTCTCCCAGTTTTCTTAAGCATAATTCCTTTATTGTTTTTGTATAAATTTGAATTTCTTTAATGGCTTGCAACAAAGGAATTTTGACATAAGCATTATTTAATTCATCTATAATATGAAATTCAGGAAGAGAAATTGAAGGTTTATGATCCACCAATCTTTCTGGGAAAGGTGGTGTTTGAGTCATAATAGTTTTACTTTTTTGAATTTGATTCCTTGGATTAGATTTTTCATATTGTTCTCCTTCTTCAATTTGTTCTTCTATGATTGGTGGAGAATCTTTTTGTAGTACTTTTCCAAACCTCAAGTGGGTATCTTTAATAGGAAGAATAGAATATGTAGGAAATAATGTTGTTTCTTCCATATTATATGCAGGCCTTTCTACTCTATTACTCGGATTTGCTACTGGATGAGCTGGTAATTGAGTTGGTCTGGGTGGTGGTTGATTAGAAGGCAGCTGAAACCGCTAAGATTGAGTTAGTGCAAGCATTGATTGTTGTGCAAATGGAATTGATTGAGTGGATTGCTGATATGGGAATGATTTTTGAGGATATGATTAATAAGATTGATATTGTTGAGGATAAAATTGTTGAGGAGGTTGGGATCCATAAGCATATCCTCGCAAAATTTTTGAAGGTTGGTTTTGGTTTTGCTAAGGAGGCCAAACCTTCCATGGCATACGAGTGTTCCATGAATTCTAATATTGAAAATGTTAGGGAATTTGTTGAGGAAACTGTTGAGATGTACTTGGAAAACGTGGTTGCCAAGCTCTTATTGGTGTCATATAATAAAATCCTTGAGTTTCTTCTATTTGACCTGATTGCAACTCTTTTAATGTTGGACAATCATATGTAATATGATTTTCTGTACATAGTCCACAAACATGTATATTTTCCAAAGGACATTCTCGTAAAAGATGCTTCTTCCTACACTTAGGACAAAAGATTGACATTGTTTGTTCTTCTTCTTATTGTTTATTCTTTTCTTTTAATACATCAACTTGTGTTCCTAAGGTACTCAAAATATCTATTTTGAAATATTCTAACAAACTCCTTATTTCTATTCTTACCACTCCTCTTGTTGATTTAGAAGCTCTAGAAGTTACATATATTTTTCCTATTTTGGTTCTACCTCTGGAGTACTTTTGACATAATTCAGCAATCTCATCAAATGGTAAGTATGAAATGTCTCATTTACCCATTACATTGAGAATATCAAGATATTCATCTCATATTCCTTTGAGAAAAATTGTTCTAATGGTATCAAGATTTAGAGAATGTTGTTTGGATTTTTGCAGGTTGTAAAGGAACCGTTCTAAATATTCTTCCAACTTCTCAGCTTCTTGTTGAGACATTCTAAAATATCTTCTTTTGAATCTCCAGGCCTACAATAGGCTTGATATTTCTTATGAAAAATTTTCTTAATGCAGCTGCTTTTAGGGTAGCAGGAAAAGACAAAGCTTATGTGTATCATCAGTGTAACCATAATTTCTACATAAGATTCCAAATTCAAACATGAATGAATTGGGATCTTCAGAAGACATTCCATATAAATTTGGTAGAAATTAAGGTGGAATATTCTTCCTTTTTATTTCTTCTCCTAGAATTGCTCTCGTATCTACAATTGCGAAATCCAAAGGTAGTCTCTTCATCTAGTCTTCTCTTATACTCATATTCTCTTTTGATACCTTCTTCTCTTTTCCTTTTTGCTTCTCTTCTTGCCTCTTCTTCTCTTCTTCTTTTCCATTCTTTTTGTTTCTTTTCATATTGTACCCTTTTTTTTTGGAGTGAGGATGGTCGATCCTTGCCCTTCTTCTACCATATATTTTTCAAATGCTTCAGTATCAATTTGAGATTCAACTTGTTCTATGTGTTCAAAGATAGGTTGATCTATTTGTTCCAGAATAAGTTGATCAATTGGTTTTCTTGTTTCTCTTTGTTTTCCTAGGGAAGGTATTTATGTTTGTTTTTGTCTTCTTTTCACTTCACAAGCTAACAAAATTTGTCTTTCAACAAGAGTTAACCTTTGTCCTGAAATTTGTTTTTCCTCTAATTGTTCCAAAGTTAGTTTCCCAACAATTGGTGTAGTTAATTCTAATGGAGGTAGACCTACTTCTACCAATGGTTTAGTGGTTGGGGATTCATGTTTTATGTATCTACCATTTTCATCTCTATATCTAAGCATAAATTACCATAATGAAAAATCCTAGCTATTTTTTATTTTTATTTTGAATGATCTTCCTAATTAGTTATATCCAAAATATGCTTCCCCGAAAACGACGCCAAAAATTTCAAATTAATTTATTGTGTTAAATTAATGAATGTATTTTACTATCAATCCAGGTTGGTAATCTTAGAAGCAAACCATAATTTATCGAATTTCATATAAGAACTAATATAGAAAGTAGTTATGAGAACATAAGTTCATATTACAAATATAAATCATTCTACATAACTAAGAAAAAATATTTAAGTATATTCCATAAAAGCATACATGTTTGGTCAATAAAATTAAGCTATTTTAGGAAAACAAGGAAGAGGCTCTTTTTAAAGAGACCTAGTTGTCCTTCCTCAATATTTCTATAATGACATTGCGAATATCTAAGTAAGCATAAGAAAAATTAATGAAAGCATAAGAATTTAATCTAAGAAAGTTTTGAAAGAAGTGAATCTTGTTCAATCTTAATCCTAGCTCACAGAGAAGAGACTCTTTTATAAGAGACCTAGTTGTCCTTCCACATTCAAGCTAATTATAAAAGGAAGCAATATTCACTTAACACATGCAAGAAAATGAATTCACATTAAAGATATTTACAGCAAATAAATATCATAAACATGGAGAATTAAACTAACATATGCACAAATATGAACATCATATAAAAAAGTGTACTTAGCTTGGTGTGGGGGCCCTCCAACCTTGCTAGTACACTATTAAAATACTTAGCTACAATAATTCATTCACTCTAGTGAATAGAAAGAAATCATGAAACAAAATATTTGTCTTCAATTATCTCAAAATAATAATCTTCAATATTTTCTACCTGTTCTAATTATGAATGTCTCTCTTTAAATAGGAAAAATAATAACCATATAAGCTAAATGGTTTGAAACAACCATCATTAATATTATCCCACTTCATCAGGTCGAAGCCATCCATTAGTTACAAGAAGTATGGAAGAATTTCAAAAAATCCTAAAAGTGCCCCTTTTTAATAGGGATTTTTGGGTGACAGGTCAAGTTTGACCAGCGTTTGCTCATTTTAACTAAACCAATAGATGTTCATCCATCTATGGTTCCTAATATTTCAAAATATATATTCATCTCATGCCCAGGTATCCTACACATATCACTTTAATGGAGATATTACGGGAATTTTTAATGCAGTTTAAGATTAATTTTAAAACCCATTTTTTACAAAAAATTCTAAAAATTGGAAAACTTAATACCTAAATATGCAAAATAAGAGTAAAATGAAGCATATATGAGTGGAATAGGGTGGAATATGATGGTAAGTAAGTGGGTTTATGATAAACAAAAATGACTAAAATTGAGGGCCAACACCCCCTAAACGATACTCTCCATTATATTATGTATTGTTGACTGATTCTAGTGAACTGGAATGTTATGAAGAAGCAATGTAGGTAGAAACCAGGAAGCAATGGGAGCTAGCCATGAAAGAAGAAATGGACTCCTTGGTATATAACCAGACTTGGGACTTAGTTAGGTTGCCTACAGGTAAAACAACATTACAGAATAAATGGATTTATAGGTTGAAGGAAGAAGATGGAGGTAGAAAAAGGTATAAATCTAGACTTGTGGTGAATGAGTTTTCACAGAAAAAATGTAGACTTTGATGAGATATTTTATCCTATTGTTAAAATACTTCAATCAGAACTATTTTAAGTTTAGTAACAATAGAAGATTTGCATCTTGAGCAGTTAGATGTAAAGATGACCTTTATCCATGGGAATTTGGAGGAAGAGATCTATATGTAGCAGCCACAAGGATATGAGGTAAAAGGGAAGGATAAACTAGTGTGTTGTTTGAAGAAGAGATTGTATGGCTTAAAATAGGCTCCAAGGTAGTGGTATCTAAAATTTGACAAGTTTATGTATGAACAAGGTTACACTTGATGTCACTTTGATCATTGTGTTTATCTCAAAAGGAAACATGATGGCAACTATATTATATTGTTATTGTATGTAGATGACATGCTTATTGTAGGTTCTAACATGCAGGAAATAAATTTGCTTGAAGGATCTACAAAACAAATCCTTGGTATGAGAATAACTAGAGACAGGGAAAAATGCAAATTAACATTGTCTTAGAGTGAGTACATACAAAAAGTGTTGGAAAGATTTAATATGCAGAATGCAAAACTAGTTACTACACCTTTGGCTAAACATTTCAAACTAAGTAAGGAGATATGTCCCAAGACTCACGAAGAGATGGCTTATATGTCTAAAGTTCCATATGCATCAGCAATTGGAAGTTTAATGTATGCAATGGTCTGCACAAGGCTTGATATTACACATAGTGGGAGTGGGAGTTGTAAGTAGGTACATGAACAATCCAGGAAAAGAACATTGGATGGCAGTGAAGTGGATTCTCAGGTATTTGAGAGCTACCACAAATCAAGCATTATTTTATGGTGTTTCAAACATTTCTCTACAGGGATATGTTGATGCAGATATGGCAGGTGATAGAGATAACCGGAGGAGAACCATAGGGTATGTGTTTACTGTAGGTGGAACAACTATCAGTTGGGTTTCAAAATTAAAAAGTGTTGTTCTACTCTCAATGACAGAAGCAGAGTATGTTGCTACTACAGAGGCTAGTAAACAAATGATCTGGTTACAAAGGTTTCTGAATGAATTGGGTAAGAAGCAGGAGTTGGGTAGGTTACATAGTGACAGCCAGAGTGCCATTCATGTTGAAAATAACTCAATACTTCATCCTAAGACTAAACATATACATCTCAAGTACCATTTCATACAATCAATGTTGGAAGATGGACAATTGAAGCTGGAAAAGATACACATTATCCAGAATCTTGCAGATATGTTAACAAAAGTTGTAACCAGGGAGAAACTGTGATTCTGCTAATTTTCAATTGGTCTTCAAGTATGATGATGAAGATGAAAAACAACTAGTTCTAAAGTGGATTCATTATCCAGCAAATGAAGTAGCAGTGGAGTTGATATCATCAATCTCCAAGTGGGAGATTGTTGGGTGTGGAGCCTGCTTATCTTCTTTAATAAGAGGTATCGCCACATTAGACCATAGTTCGTGTTAGAGTCGGTCTAGTAGCCCTCCACCAGAGATCAAAGCTCTTTGCATTTCATAATTAGGTGTCCCATCAGTGTGATCATGTTGCATTTCGTTAGGCATGCCATAACTCTGCTGGAGGAGCTTGTGTCTTTTATCCCCCTCTTGTTTGGCACTACTGGTTCAGGTTTGTTTGAGTGAATAAAGTCTTCAAAGAGTCATTTGTCTTGTTTTAAATTTCCAGGTCTTAGGTCTAGGGTTGAGTCAATTTTTGTCTTGAGAGGTCATAAAGGACTAGCAGGCCAGAGGGATGTCCTTCATAAAGCATCATTTCAACAATTCTCACTATTGTACAGCTAAATTTCCACCTTGTTTTCAAAACTCTATTTTGAAAAACAAAGGTCATTTTCTCATTTTTTGTAAAAATTCTCAAATTTTCAAACTCTCCAAATGTCAACGTGCAGCCTTGGTCTCCTTTGCCAAAGCACCTTAGAAGCTATCCCTGCAAAAATTTTCAGAAGAAACCATCATTTCAACCAATTTTTCAAAGAAAATAAACCAAACGTCAGAGCCAATTAAATTCAAAAAGTGTCAACACTCAAAACATTATAAAGTGGGTTTTGGGCAACTGAAAGATTTAAAAGAAGCCTATAAAAGCACATCATTCTTCATTTGCCTCTCACAAGCTAAGTGAAACCTTGCAAAGGCGATTTTATGAGTTCTTGAGCAAAGTGGGCCGTTTTGGTAGCGCGCTACGCATCAGGAGGGGCGCGCTACTCGTTGGGGGTGCAGTACGCGTCAGGAAGGTTTTCGCAGTGTAATTTTACAAGGGCGCTACGCGTTGGGCAAGGCGCTCTACGTGTTGGGTTTTTTGCCCTGTAACTTGCCAGAAAGCACACAAAAACATCTCTTAGCTCAAGCAAGATACAAGTAAGCTCTTTTCCATGGCTATTTTGTTTTTTGCAAGATAAATGTGAAAGAAATATGACAAATATGCCACGAAAATTAAAAGCAAAAAACCCTAAGTTGGTGTGTAAATTTAAAGACCAAGTTTGCTAGGGTTTCAAAGTGATATGCTGCCCAAGGTTTTCCCATTTTGATCCTCCTTTTTCCCCCATATTCATCAGCATTTCTTTTCAAATTTCCCATAAAATTCCATAATATCCCTTCACAAAATCCCAAACCCTACTTAATCCCAAAACCTACTTCACCCCAAAACCCTACAACATCATAATTTCTTATGTCCTTTTCCTTCCATAAATCCCTCGTTATTTTCATTTCCCCTAATTCCCTCATGTTTCCCTTTCCCTAACAATTCCCTTGTCTTTATGTCCCCTTGGTAACAGCATTTGAAAAAGTCAAACAGCAATCAATTGTGTGCACAGTCAACATATACATTTCAGCCATCCTGTCTTCAAAACCATGTTAGAAACCGAATCAGATTATGAGCAGAGTTATGACAGTGAATCAACACCGGAGGAAGAAGTGCCTCGGAGGCATCATAAGGGTCGTAAAGGTGGTCGGCATGTTAGAGAGGAGCCCACCTCCTTGGCTTATTTGCAAGCTTGTCCACTTGCAATGTCCTGTTTTCAGTACCAATCATGTTTTGAGTATTGTGAGAGGATATCACAAATTCAACATCACAGAGAATTAGTCCACTTGTTTGTCCCACATTTGCACAATGGTCATGTGAACCTTGCAGGAGTGGACTTCACACTATCACCCGAGGTTGTTGCTCAAGCCACCGGGATACCAAATGTTGGAGAAGAGTGGACCAAGCGCAAGCTACTAAGCAAATTTCATTATCAACCATACATCAAACCCGGATGCATGAGACACCTTACTGTTGTTTTTCCTTTCAGATTCCTAAGGGAGGAGTATGCACCCTTGATGAGGCTTATTATGCGCTATTTTACTTGTGAGGGCAGATTTTCACGTTTATATTCGTACCATATCCGTTTGTTGATGCATTTTACCTGGGTACGAATGATGAACATTCCATTTTTCATGTGCCGGAATATAGAAAAGATGGTGCCCGTAGTGCAAAGGAAGAACCCCGCATAGCAACTCAAAAGTATATATCATTATGCACTGATCGAGATCATAGTGATGCATCAGTTGGCACAGCAAGGTATTCCATGGGAGGATTTCATTTCTCGCGACTTCTTCACGGTGCCACACCCACCTCCTGAGATTGTCCATGATGAGGGAGGGCCTTCACAGCAATTTGACATTCATGAGGGGCCTTCACAGCAGTTTGACATCCATGAGACCGAGCATGTTGATGCTCCAACATATGTAACATATCAGAAAGTCCCCAGAGCCTTATTTGCAGCTGCACGACGAGTACTATCTCCACCCGAGGTGGAAGGGGTCTCGTTGACTTCATCGACACAGCGAGTACTATCTCCACATCATGTGGAAGGGGTCTCGCCATCTTCTTCAACACAGGTATAGGTTCAGGACAGGGGCAAGAGGCCTATGATTGATGAGGGTCCTTCAAGAGGTCAGGACACAGATGTCATTGATGTTGATGCTAGCTCTCCTGCCTCACAGCTCAAGAAGATCATCCGAGAGCAAAAGGCCGAGAATGAGTCACTGCACAAGAAATTGCAGATGGAAAAATGGGTGATTAACTATTTAGAGCAGTGCAACAAACAGTTGGAAGATGAGCACGAGCTTTATGAGCAGCGAAAGATTCGTGAAGACCGGGAATTGGCCCGTAGGAGACCCGGTGATTTGACACCTATCGATCGGGAATCTATGCTCATTCAAGTGAATACTCATTTAGAAAAGTTGATAGCCAAGGCAAATAGAGACAAAGATATGCTCCGCCACATGAAAAATCATTATTGGGCCCGCATGCATGTGTGCAATGCAAAAATGAAGGTACTCAAGAGATGATTGGCCAAAGCACTAAAACGGAGGAAAAGGCCCGATCCACTTCAGATTTTGGCTGAAGCCACCTTGAAGGACCATGGCACTCAATGATACACCCTCAGCACAAAATTCAGACAATTTGGAGCAATTTTGGTCATTTTTGAATTTTTTTGTCAAAAACAGGTTTTTGCCCTCAATGCGTAGCGCGCCATGCACTACCCTTAAGTTGGGGAGGTTCATTTCAAGAAAGGTTTGCATTTTTGGATTTTTCATGACAAAATACACTTTCTCAGCCACTGCCAAGAAGTTTCATGGAGATTTGAGCCCCCAAAAGGTCAAAAAACAAGCAAAAAATGACCTTCTGCCACTTTTTGGACACACAGGAAGCAGTCTTGGGAGATTGCAATTTTGGAGGGGAAAATGGCCACCAAATTGCGAAATTCCACTTGGACGGGAGAGTATACATCCAAACCTTTCCAACAAGCCCACTTTTGCCTCCTTTGGATGCCGGGAAGTGCCTAAAAGGTGGCCTGAAATGCGCGCTACACGTAGAGAAATGGCGCGCTACGCGTTGGGAAAATTGGCCAGTTTTGCACCTTCAGCTCAGGAAAACTCAACATTGACCAGTTTTGACTTTTTGGTGGGATTTTTCATCCTCTTTGATGTAATTGATGTAATTTCATTTTGACATGACACTTTTTTACCTATTCTAGAAGATTCATTCATAAAATGGCAAAAAATTAATGAATGAATTGGTTTCCAAGC
>APFE031423937.1:0-16127 GCA_000404065.3 Pinus taeda | reverse complement strand
AGTTCGTAATGGGGTGGCAACGTCACCCTTCGTTTAATCACTCAGAGGGTTCACGGGGAGACGATGGTGATTTTATGGACCCCCCTGGCGGGGGTTCGGGGGAGCACCCCCAAAGCTAAAAATAGATGTAAATTTTCCTTGTAAAATATTGTAATTTCATAGTCAATTTGAGTTGTTCATTAGGAAAATGATCTAACGATAGAATTTATGTTTAATTTAGGGTTTTTTCCCCTAGAAGGAAACCCCTCGCTATATATGAGGGAATTATATTGCAGCTGGATATGTGTGTGTATTCTCAACGAGAAAGAGAGAGGAGATTGTGTGACAGCGAAGAGGGAATTACAACGGATTTGTTGTAGGTTGTATCTCTTCATTTTGATGGATAATATAAAGGAAGGATTGGTTGTTTCTCTTTGGATGTAGCCCAAATTGGGTGAACCACATATATCTGTGTCTCTCTTGTTTTATGTGTTCTCGATGTTTATATTTCTGCAATATTTTATGTGTTCCATTACTCTGTAATATATAATTTTCTAACAGTTTCCAGATTTAAGTGCTTGGACAATGCCACTTCATGACTCCTATATTTTCTTAACCTGGGACTGAATGGTGAACTTGATGGCCTTAAGGGAAACTAACCAATGAAAATATCAAAAAGAGGTGACTTTTGACTTTATCACATACAAGTTAATATACTAAAAAATATATCCATAACAATTTTATCAATCAATGAGCCATTAAAAAAAAATCCAAAACAATTTCATCAAGCAATGAATCATTACATTACAAAATACAATCTATAAACCTCTTGGGAAATTTTTGTTAAACCATGCTCAAAACCAACATATTTAATATTAATATTTAACAATAATATGGACAATAACACATTTTCATAAATTAAATAACATGTTATCAAGCCTAAGAAATGTCACTAACAGAAAAATAAAAAGCATGCAACTAATGGGACTGACCACTCAAGGCCACCATAAGGCAATTAATCTATTAAGACCAAGATTAATAAGGACAAAAATCTACAAAGGACAAAGGCAAACCTATTTTAACTATATTGTTTTATTAGGTGCAAGTTGAACATATCAATATGTAATGAAGAGAAGAATAAATTTTATTGCATTAAGAAAACCCAAGCACATTCTATAACTTAGCAAGGGAGAGATGTATAATACCCATCTTAGCGACACAACACATGGCATTAAGTTACTTTTTTATATATAATTTAAACTTCTATCATAAAATCAAAAATTTAGCATGAATGGAATGTTTAAAATCCATTTTTTATAAAATAAAATACACTTTATTTATAAAATAAAATTAAATAAATAATAATTATAATAATAATATCAATAACTAAATATATTTTTATAGAAAATAAAAAATTACTAAAACTAAATATATATTAAAAAATAAAAATTAAAAAACTAAAACATTGAGCAAATTTTTTTTAATTTAAAATCATTTTTAGAATATTTTTAAACACTTCTCTCGATTCTAAGAAGCAAAAATATTAATAGAAATAAGGACAAACCAAAAATCTTCCTTTCCCTAGTAAGTGTTTCCCACCATTCATTCCACTCACTCGAGTTATTTCATAGAACAAAGATAAGTTTTTTTTCACACTCTTTTGGCAAAGCCTATTGAGCTTCGTCTGTGATATATCTATTCCGTGATGGATTCCTTGATATATTGATCAAGTTTTGATTCCTTGGAGATTAATTAGAGCAAAGAAAACATGAGTACTCTTAATTCCAAGTTCAATGCCTCTAATGGTGGACATGAGGCAAGGGAGAGGTTGCTATCGTTTATTCATAACTCCAAGTTCATTGTCTCTTATGGTGGACGAGGCAATGAAGGGGGTTTTGGTCATGGTCGTGGAGTTTTCTCTTTTACATTATATTTAGGGAGTTCAAAGCAATTTGAATGGAATTATCGTCAATAGGTATAACGGATTAAGTGTGATAATGGATAAAATGAAGTAATTATTTGTGAGAATTTGTTCTTGAATGAACATTAGGATCCATTTTATCATAGATAAAAGTATATGCATTAAAAAAAACTCAATATTTTATGAGACATTCATATTGCATGTGACTTATTTTTCATTAAAAACAATTTATTTTTTCATGTGACATTCTTTTTTGTTAAAATTTCTTCTATTTCTAATATGAATTGCAGTTGTAATTTGAATTAAAGCTTCCAGTAACTCTTAATTTTCCAATCGTGCATGGACATCATAAGAAAAATTCACAATATAAGATGAAGAAGGGTACCTACTTCATATGCATTAAAAAATGCTTCTACTTAATGTGAATTACAAGTGTAATCTTAGTTGGATATCCAATATACATTAAACCATATTTTCATTTTATTTTTTAGTACTATTAAATGTTATTATGTCCTACCTCATTTTATGGTTAGCATTGTAATAAAAATATGCATTGTGCTATAGAATTAGTACTGACATGTAATATTTATTTTTTTCTAGAATGCTACAAGTAATGACCACAAAGATGATGATACGAACTATGTTTAGATTACATCATATATCAGAGACAATGATGATGAGGATGGCGATGGCATTGGTGATGATTATGTGGATGGAATTATTAGGATGGTCAGGATGATGATCATGGAAATGATCATGAGGATGAATGGTGTTGGTGATGATTATGTGGATGGCATTATCAGGATGGTCAGGATGATGATCTTGAATATGCTTTTCATGGTGCTAGCTAACCATGCGTTATTTTTTATATTTAGTTGGGATGTCTTAATATGGTAATCATACATTTGAATTTTAGTTGATTCCAAAAATAATGATGATACTATCAGTACTATCTTTTTACCTTATCAATATGTTGAAAATTGTTTACATTTTTTTATGAATAATTATTGTGTATGATGAGATTCCTATTTTTTATGGATGTTGAGAATTTAACTTAGAATAATAATATCTATGAAACATTTTTATTTAGTAATCATACATTGACTTTTATTTTATTTGATTAAATATGATGATGATATTATCATTTTTATCTTGTTATTTCATATATATATATTGAAACTTATCAACATTATTGTGATGGAGAATTATTATGTATGATGATATTACTATCTTTTGATGGATGTTGTGAATTTATCTTAGAATAATGGTGTTCACGAAATATTTTGATCTGATAATCACACATTTGAATCTTAGTTGATTTGGTTAAAGATGATGAGGATATTATTAGTATTATCTTGTTACTTTATACATGTGTTGAAAATTGTGAATGCTTTTTGATGGAGAATAATTATGTATGATGATATTACTACTTTTGGATGTAATGTTGTGAATTTACCTTGGAATAATGATATTTGTGATAATTGTTGATTTAGTAGTCATATATGTATATTGAAAATTTTCAGTGATTTTTTGATGGAGAATTGTTATATATGAGGATATTGTTATCTTTTTTATGAATGTTGTCAATTACCCCTAATTTTGTTTACAAGTGTTAAGTTATCAATTTGAATTGTGATATCTTCTTAAATGTGTTATACACGAAAATACCTCCTCATCATCTTAGAGGAGAATACTATGTTGTTGGTTGAAATACCCCTTTCTCCTAGACTATATAAGAATACAATACAATTTATGTACCATGAGGACCACATTATCCTAGTTTATAACAAGTTGTCCCATTCATCTAACTTTTATTACCAAAATTCTCACTCTATCACGAGGAGGAAAGCTCGAGTTAACTAGAATTTGAAACTCTTGTTCACTTTCGAAAACTCATATGGTGGAATATGATCTCTTTATCCTCATTTTTAGCTTTTTCCTAAAAATAAAAAGCATACAAGAGCGAGAAAGAGCCAATAAGCATGGGGAAGATTTTTCCTAAGCACAAAAGAATCTAAAAAGTGGAAAATGCCATTTTTATATGAGGAAACATTTTTCAACCAAAATATTTTGCCCAAATTTAACTAATGAGGAATTTGGGAAATCTTCATAGCCTTCACTTTCCTATATATTTGAGGCTTGACCATTGAGAAAAGGATGTGAATTCTTGTATTGTCACGTTGCAGAGATCTATCTTAAGAGGGAGAGTTTTGGAGCTAGGAGTTGGGGGAGGTGTTGTTGCAAATGCATCTAAGGGTTGTACTTTCCTCCAACTCCTTTATTAATATGGATCAATTGTTCTTCTTTCCATATGCTACTATTCAGTCTTTACTTATTCTATTTATCTAATGAATGTATAGGATTTTGGTTTATGTTTATTCATTCAGTAATATTTATATGTTTATGATAGTTTCTATTATGTGAAGGTTGCTTTGTTCTCTCTCTTATGTGTAGGACCAAGCTTTGGAGCTAGCTAGGAGCGCTTCCCAACTACACTAAAAACTCCAACAAGACATGCATGCGAGGACTCACAAGACTTCCTTGTCTTTTTCTTGATCTATACTCTACATCTTGATCTACTAAGAATCCTAAGCCTTAGAACAACCTTTCTCTTAATCGGTTTGTCATAGTTTCTAGGATAAACTAAGATGGTTTTATGTTCATCTAATCGTGCATTAAATCCTACAGCAAAATGATAGTTAGAAACTGTAATTTATTTCACTATGTAATTTAAATTAGTAAAATAAACCCATAAAGGAGGTCATAAATGGAAATAAAAGTAAAACTCTAAACAAGAAGCCAAAAGTGGATGTAATCATGGATGCAAAATTGGGAGTAGAATTAGATGTTAAACTAGCCATCAAAACAAGATGCAAACAATGAAACAAAAAGGGTTTTAAACTAGAGTTAAAAAAAGGGTGCAACACTAGACACAAAGAAAGTAACAAAATAGGGCATGCAAAAGGATACCAAATTGGGTGCAAACAAGAATGCGAAAATGCACACCAAAACGAGGATGCAAAGAATGGTGTAAAATTAGGATGTAAAATTGGGTGCAAAAAGGATGTAAGAAAAGACACAGAACAAGATGAAAAATGGGACTAAAAAGGGGTGAAACCAAGGATGCCAAAAATGATGCATAACTAGATGAAAATTCAAACTAAGATCTAGGTGCAAAATGAGATGCAAACATGGACACAAAATGTGGCAGAAAAAAGGATGCAAATTTGGATGCCAAAAAGGATGAAAAATTAGACACCAAAAAGGATGAAAAATTGGACATAAAAAATGGTGCAAAATTGGACACAAAAGTAGAAAAAATGGTGCAAAAATAGGCATAAAAATGGCTCAAATTTGGATGCAACATTGGATGCAAAATGAGGTGCAACAAATGATTCAAAACTTGGTGTAAAAACAAATGAGAAAGTAGACGAAAAAATGGCTCAAAATTGAGCATAAGATTAGACACAAAATAGGATGAAAAGGTGGACACAACACATGGTTCAACATAGTATGTAAATTTAGATGCTCAAAAGGACGCAAAATTGGGTGCAAGAAATGGTGTTAAAAATAATGCTAAATTGGATGCAAAAAATTATGAAAAATTAGATGCAAAATATGACGCAAAAAAGGGAGACAAATAAAACGCAAAAGTGGATGCAAAGAATGGTGCAAAAAAGGATGCAAATTTGGCACTAAGATTCAATACATGGTGAAAAATTGGATGCAAAAAATGGTGTAAAAAAGACAGAAAATTTGGCACAAAATAGATGTAATAATAAGTACAAAATTAGAAGCAAAAAATGCCATAAGACTAGATGCAAAAATTGGCACAAATTAGATGCTAAAAAAGGCACTAAATCAAATTCAAAAGATGGTGTAAAACTCAATGCAAATTATGACACAAAACTAAAAGCAAAGAATGGCACAAAACAGGAAGCAAAAAATGGCACAAAACTAGAAGCAAAACCTGTTGTAAAACCAAATGCAAATCTTGGTGCAAAAAATGATGCAAAATTGGTGTAAAAAAAGATGCAAAATTTGGCACAAAAAAGGTCGCTTTAAAAATTGTACAATAGAGCCAAATTTAGCGCTAGGCTGCTCATCCCAATTGAGAAAAAAATGCACTAAAATTTGGTGTTAAATCTGGCGCAAATTGTATGCTTTGTTGTAGTTGGATGGTGTTCTCCTAAGGGGGAGGGGTCTATAATAGCCCCAGGTTATAATTTCATGTAATAAAGGAATAATAAGACCAAGGTCATGGGACACGTATTCCAAGTTGAAAGTTTGGCAAAACAACCTAGTGGGTGTTCATTTCGGTTTATTATGGCTAAGGCATTGGTAAAGGAATTGGAAAAGGCATTGGAAAAGACATTGAAAAGGAAAAGAAGAATAATTGGTATTTTATTTATGAAATAAAGGAAAATAGGAGTAAAAAAAGGTAAAAGTTCACAGGTTGAATGTGAGATGGCAATTTAAGGAAAATAGAGTAAATTAAAGAAAATAGAGGCCTCAATGATAAAAAGGCTTATGAGGATCAGTTCACAAGCTTTGGTCAGTGTGTGAGACTTTTGTCATTTTAACCTTTTTCAGTTTAGTTTTGGATCTCTCACTCTATTCTCTCTCTCGTACTCTTTCACACTTAGAGAATTCTTGGAGGACTCTAACATTGGAGAAAGGAAGGAAAAGAAAGGAAAGGAAAGCAAGGAAAAGTTGGATCAAGCAGCTACATCGGGATTACCTATAGGTATCGAGTTGCATGTATGATTTCCTTGTTAGTTTTGGAATACATGGTACATGAATGTGTGTATTTAGTTCCCTTCTTGTCATTGGCATGGGTTTTTCTAGGTGTGACAGTGGTTTCAGCCTTGACTTTCCATTTCTGGATAGAGATGGTGTGATGTGATTCTTTCATTTGGTTGAGATTTGGATTTCAAGATGATTTTGGAACCAGGTGATGTGGTCTTAGGAAAATTCCCAAGGGCCTAAGATTCCCTTGATAAATAATGGTGGTATTTTGGTAAAGCCTGAGGGTGGAGATGAGAAAACTCCTCAAGGTATTGGTAAATAAATCTGGAGGTATCCAGGCTTGCTTAGGGCCTAGTGATCCCTTAATTGGTTATGGTGGGATTGTGGTAAACCCTGGTAGTGTATGTTTTTTTGTTTGGGCCTAAGAATCCCTTGATTGGTAATGGTGGGATTGCAGTAAAGCCTGGTTGTGTAGGTGCTTGTTTCGGGCCTAGGAGTCCCTTCACTAGTTTTGACAGGATTGTGGTAAATCCTAAGGAAGCCCTGGTTGTTTTTTTATGAGTCCCACATTCATGCTTGGAAAATGGCACTGGGGTGTTTGGATGAAAGAAAGATTTGGTTCAGCGCAATCTACCATCAGGTGGTACGTGGAAGTCCTTGACTTGGTTGGCTCTTGCATATGTTAATAAGAGCTATTTTCCTCTTTTATTTCATGAGTGTTTATATGTGTTATTATGTGGCTTTAATGGTTATTATATCATTGTTATTATTGTGGTTATATGTCTATTACAAGCATGGTTTCATCACAAATTCTAGCTATGGCTCTTGATATGTTTTGATTAGTTGATGAATGGTTAATGAATGCATGAGCTAACAAATGTTATGGCAGCTATTACATGTAGATTACATGTTCACCATGTGTTTGATGAAATGACTATCATGGTGAGGCCTATTTAGGTTAATTCCTTGATCAAGTTTTGTGTTAGAGGACTTCTACTTGTGTCATTTATTGTTCTAGAAAGTCTCATCAAGTTCTGGTTAGTGATCTGGAGACTCACCCTTAAAAGGTGGCACAAATTCTGCAGTTGCAGGCTCAAACTAGTAAATTGGCGTTGCAGTCACATGGATACAATGTTACGCATGATATTGGAGGCATAAAATTTCATGGATGCAGTGCTATTCCTGCAACTGGAAGCCTAGGTCAGTGAAAAAGTAGTCTAGCTCAGGGTTTGGGCACCTGGAGGGGTGGTTTTGCTCTTGGGGATCATGTAGCTCCTGAGGAAGGTTAGTAAGTTTTCTTTTTGTCGACTCCATTTCCTTAAAGTGGTCTAGGAGGTCGAATCATTTCCTAGTAGCCCTCAACTCATGTTTACCCCAGTAGGCCGGTGAAAGTGGGTAAATGTGGGAGGGGTGGTTACAATCAACTAAACTATCTCATGTGATTGGAATGACCACTCTTATGACTATCTCGATCAACAATGAATTTTAAACTATTTTAAACTACAATTAACTATGTTGATTTGTAATTTGAATCAGCACACTTGTGATCATTAATGTTGAGAATGAATTTGTAATATAATTAACCATATTAAAATCACATTTATCTGTATCTCATGAAATCATGCATGGTAAAATAAACATATATACATGAAATACTAGTGAATAAAATTAATTTCCCATGACACAAAAATAGCATGTCATAACCATGAAAAAGATATGACGTACAAAATATCATATATGTAGTATTTAAATATATCATAAATAATGGTATTTGACACATAAGAACTACAAAAGTACTCGCATAAGTAATTGTAACATGATCATCCATATCCATAGGAGCTTTGGACATAATGCCTTAATTAATGTCAACAAATCCTTCTCTTCTCCCTCACTTCAAGGTTGATCACTCACTTGAGTTGTATTAATGGATTCACATTGTTTACATTGTCGTAAATTTGAGTAATCATAACATCATATTGGCATGTGCAAAGAGTTCTCGAACAAAAAAGGGATTCCCCTTAGTGTGAGGTCCCAAAAAAACCTCACATTGTATGGCATGGAAGACCCATTCAAATTCTAGCTCATTTTTCATTGCTTGGTATGAATGGGTATGGGGTGATTGAAATGAAAAATGAAATATAAGCTAAGCCTAAATTGTAACATGCCCAATTATCAAAAAATAAAATTTACAAAATAACCAAAATACAAGGATTGACACTATACAAAACTTGATATGTAATTTATTCATATTGTCTCATTTTTTTGTTTAAATTCCAACCCTTTAATATAATCTAAGGAGATGCCTTATTATAATTCCTCTTCTTTCAATTGGTTTACACTTTTTATCTAATATCACCATTGTTTTCTACTCGCCAAGAGCTTTCCGAGGATATAAATTTCATCCAAATCTAAGTTGTGGATGCAAACTTATATGCCTTAGAATTTTTATTGTATTATGTCATGTCATCAGATAACATGTGGAAACCATCCACATGCCACCACCACATTTTCCCTATCACATGACACATGATTGAGATGTGGTGTTCCTCTGCCTACATTTTCAACAATGCAATGCGCCAACGTCGCGAAGTAAACACGTCAACTACCCATCCACATCTAAATCCAAAATATTTAAAATACATTTTCTATGAAAATTCAGGTATTTGAATGAATGGAATGGATCATTTCATTAGTAGATGGAAATACTTGATAGAAATGGAAAATAGCATATTCTGATCTAAGAAAACCTAGAGGCACAATTCCATCAAAAGTCATATTTTTGGTTTGATGGACTCTAGATAAGATTTTCTACAATTGAAAAAATTATTAGACAGTAATGACAATTGACAAAACCAAATCCAAATTATTTCCAACACGTATGGGTCGAAGAAAATATTTGAAGGGCCACTTTGTAAAAGGTCAGATTTTGAACTAATTTTTTTTTTCAAAAGATGGAACAATTCATGGGGACAACAAATAAGAAAATATTATCTAGATTATGTTAAACACGTGGACTTGGGAAAATATTAAATAACTATTTTTTCCAAAAAGTTGATTTATGGATCCCAAATCCTTATCAATTATGGATGATTCCCACCATGTAAGCACAACATCATATTCTTGCCACATCAACACACCACTATGGCACGACACATCAACGTGTTATGTCAACATGCCACACACCATCCTGATATGTCATTCATGCCATGTTATTTTCCACATCATATTATGAATTACACAAGTCCAAGTGTCTCTGCATGTTCTTCCATATTGGCATCTCGATCCAAATTTTTCATAAAAATGTCATTTTAAATAAATTTCAAATCTTTGAGCTCCTGTACCCATCAACATACAACCTTTGAATGTCTCGATTTTTTTAATAAATGGGAAGATTCCCATTAAATAATAATAATAAAATGGATCATATTTAATAGATATCTAGATTCTTGTCATCCATCCAAAGGATACACAGAAAAGATTATTTTTCATATTTTGAATCATCCTTTTATTTGAAATCCAGAAATTTAATTAAGTCCCTTATTAATTTTTTCCTAGTTGCAAGGTCTTCTGCCCCTTAACAAAACTCGATGCCCAGTATTTCTCATTTGACATATCCTAGTTCCCAGTCAATAACACATGACGTCAATATCTCCATGAGATCCAAGTTGTGATGTATGTAGCTTCCACCATTTAACACCCAAGTTTTTATTTAAAGTATTTTTATAAAGTTTTCTAGATATTTTGACTTCCACCTCATTTGGTTCCTTGTATTTCTAGTCCTTGATCATAGTCGCGTATTCGTACGATGTGATCCCCTATTCCTTGAGGGGCTAGAGCTTCACACTCTAATCTCCAAATGTTCTAAAACTATAACAAATTTTGAGGTTAATTGCAATTGTAAAAAGAATAATTATATAGTTTAATAGGATTCAAAGGCTTACCTATTATGGTTAGACCTTATTTACACATTCAAAATCGAAATTAACCTTAGTAGATATCTATAAATAGACTTTCTATTTCTCATTTAAAATAATATAATTTCTAGAACCCATAACTAAACAACTCAATAAATCTCATCATTAAAACAAGTAATTTTCATATATAGAACTTTTGAACATATCATAGGGAAGGAAAAATAGACATTGCTATCAACTACCAAAAATGAAAATACCCATTCATATAGAAATTTCCGTACAAGAGAACAAAATAAGCTACATAGTGATATAATAATCATTTCTTCTAACAACGTGCAACAAATTAATAAGTTTGATAAGTCAAATTATAACCCAACAATTTCTCCATTTATTCACCCATAGCATATTTAAAAAATAACCAGAATAATGTAATGAATTAACAAAGATAGATATAAAAATTTATGTAATTATGATAAGGGTGATTGGAAACAACCAATAGACTAAGTAATTTCCACTCAACCATAGGAAATTCTACTATAGAACCCCACCCCTTAGCCAAGATGTGATACCACTAAGGTGAAGTAGGAACAATGGGCATAACTCTTGTTTACAGGAGATTCAATCAAGATAACTTCCACTGTCAAGTTTTGTAAAGGATAGAGTAGCTACAAGAACCAACATCAATTTTATTTTACTACACAAGAGAACTTCCTTCTCTTCTTCTCAGTCCCTTCCATTTCTCTTCTTCTTGTTCTTTTTCAGAGAAGGAATAGAAAGTCCTAATTGATGTCACAAAACTTCTTGTAGATTTACCTAGTTTCTAGATATTTCCACAAATATATCTACTTATTTTCATGGTTGGTCTAGTTGATATGTCCATGGCACTTCCTTTTTTCTCTTCCCTTCCCTGGAACTCCCTTTCTCTCCCCTTTTCCCAATCTCATTTCTCCTATTTGAATTTCCCATGCATAATTTCCTAGCAAGAAATTTCATGCACTAATTCTTGTTCCAATAATGTAGGGGTGATGGCTTAACTCTAGAAATCAGTTTTCTCCACTACTCACAGTTTTAATAAGGTAAATATGATAAAATAGAATAAATAAATGAACAATAGATCGATTACTTCAACCCCCTTACCTTTCCCTAGTTGTGTATCATGACCCCTATAGGTGCTCATAGTATGTTGGCCTTGGTAATCACCATTATATTAAGTATAAAATAATTTTTTTATAATATTTACATTGTCATGGTATATCTAACCCAGAAAATAAAAATATTTGTGCATAGATTTAAACAAATTTAATTACGATTTTTCCAAGAATTCTCTCCCCTTGAATATTGTTATCCTTGGTGTTATTTGAATTTATCAATGTCTAAGTTTCAATATTCAACTATACCTATAATGTCATCTTCTTCATTTCCTTAATATATACATTTTTAGTACTATCTATCATAGTCATCTAAATAAACATTTATCATAACCATTTCCTATTTAGTCATTAAATTTTCCATAAGAAATGTCAATTTCTAAAAAGTTAACATGCATTTCAACATGAAATTTCAATTGAATACTTAATTGTATGGTTTCCCCTTGCTTCATAAGGCTTCCATGAGAAACAAGTTTAATTCATTTCTTTATCAAACACACCCAAATTCACTATGATCCCAACTAGCATGTAACATGAATCTCGTACAACAAATTCATTCAAGTCTCCTCTTCCTTGATGTCGCTCACCCTCCAAGCTCAAGAATCCCCTTCATTTCTACACCTTCCCTTGGGAGATCCATTATTTTCGAAGGCTTCCTCACATAGGAGAGTTATAAATGCTTATAGAGTCTTATAGCCAAGGTGTTCCTTTAGCTTTCTCTAACATGGCATAACACATCTCAGCAATGATCAATGCATGCCATATGGTTCCAGTGTCACCACAATGGATTTTTTCCTTAGTTTTCATATCCATAGCCATCATTTATTCTCCCTAAATATATACATAATTTCATGTCTAATACATAGTTCTCATGAGATTAATCATTTTAGTTGAAATAAAAAATTCTTTGATTTCAACTTGTTTCATATAGAAATGAATTTCACAAATATGAGACACTTTCTCATAAATTCCTTTCTTTACTCTTTTGTAGGTGATAATGCCCAACCTTTTATGGGATTATAATCAATTCCATATCCATGGCCATTTTCCTTGTAATCTACAATTCCACTCAACTAAACACTTATTAGCCTTCATGCATAAAATCCTTAAAATATAATATTCATTGTAGCCATTAAAAGGACCTTCAATTTGTCATCTACTCAAGAATCCAATTGTACCCAACTGCATACCATTTCAACTTCAAAGAAAACATTATTGTATTATATAAAAACACATCATCATTATTATGCCATGTATTTTCTTTTCAACTATTCCAACACTTCACAACGCATTCAAGCATTTATTTCAACAATTAAAATAAGCATGCAAGGCTAAGAATGTCATAATTACTCTCCCCACTAAGAAGCCTATCTTAGAATTTTCTTAGTAATTCATTTTCCCACTTTACTTTATGTGGGGTTAGGGGTTTACACCACTCACTTCAATACTCAGCAATTTCTCAAACATATATAATCATTTCTTTTCATGGCATTCATTCATGAAATTGCTTGTCTCATGCAAGCATGTGTCTATTTAATGTATCAAGACTATGCATTATTAAAATTTTCATCAATTTCTCAATATTGAGAGATTTATGTCTCTATCATACTCTAATGAGTATTAATTCTATATAAGTATTTACATATCAACAATCGCATGCACAATCTCATCAATTAAGGACAACAAAAATAATTTCATGTTCATGTGATTTCCACATTCGCTCATATTAGCTTAGAACCTTCAAGCATTCATGGATATGGTACCATTTTATACACTCATCACTATGTGATGAAACTATTTTCTTCTAATTTAGAATCTGTTGGTTATTACCTATAGCCTAATGCATATAATGCAGTCATTGCATTCACTTCATATATCACACATAACCTTATATTTCACAATGCATTCTCAAACACATTTTTTACATCTGAGTGTATCGCTCACTTATTTAAATATTGTCCATTATGGAATCTCAGACATGCATATATTATTAGCACTTTTACCAAATTTTGTGTGTAGGCAACTTCCTACCTTGATCTTACCTCAAGTGGGGTATCATGCAATTCATGCATCCAAAGGGAAAAGCATTTTATCCAAATAAAGTTATCCTAAAGGAGTTCTTACCTAGTTTCTTCAACTTACCCTTTTTTGTTGCATGGATGGTTTTCATACTTACATGGTTGCCATCATTGTTTATACTTATTTGATTCTTGACTAGCATCCTCTTGTCATTTCTCTCAAAGTATTTCAATGGTTGAATGCACTTCCATTGCTTCAAATAATTGGCCTTTAATATCAAATTCTTGGAAACACACAGTGATTTTTAACACAACATCATCCACATATCAATTGTTAGTCAATTAATTAAAATGTGTGATACAACACTCAAAATTAGTAGCTTAATTCATGTTATTTCCATGTACTCATTCATGCATTTTTCAACATTTCATAATGCATTTCATATCAACTAATCGATCATTCTCTAACTAAATTCATTTCAAAAATTAACTTTTTCATTTTTTATAGAAAGAATGTCAATGAATATATAAGTATCATTCAAAGGAAGACTCCATTCTTAATCTTTCTCACATTTGTGAGTTCATTATCTATCTATCCACGTTGGCCTAGTCAAGCCCTCCTTAAATGTTTCTTTGTTCAAATTTGTCCTCTAGTTCATTTTAGCAAGGGCATATTACAAGTGCAATCTCAACTTTTAGCATATCAAGTGTATGCAATATTTTTTTATTAAAATTTCTTATGATTTCCAATAGGTTCAATAGCCCAATAATTTTTCTTTTGACAACCCAATGGACCTTCCTTCTTTCATTCCTATGCATACCATTTGACTCAACATAAATTATATCATTACCATTATCTTTTAATTTGATGATCATTTAAGACATAATTGGTATTTATTTGAGCATTTATTATTGTCATATTTTCTTATAACTAGGTCATCTTGATAAGTCTTTTCAAGCAATTTCACTTTGCTGCATTCTTTCTAATCCAACATGAACATACCACTTGGTCTTTTGATCTGACTGAAACTTATTCACTTGGACGACCTTCACATAAATATTTTAGATACTTGCACTTCATACAATATTTAACTAGATTTAAAATCTTAAGTTATCCCCTTTTTCTTTAAGGATTAAAATGATATGTCCATTTTATTTATTTAATGACTAGACATCAATCTTTACTTCTTCACTATAAGCTCAAAAAAATTAGCTCCTCTCCTATGAGATTTTATCTTGCTATCACACAATGTTAGTGCATTCAACCCTGAGCCTTACCAACACTTGTAATTTATGTTGGTCTCCATGTTCATTTATGTGAAACAACTTATTTCACATAAAAACTTCATGTTTTTTCTCATTTCAAGGTTGGCATCAACATTGCCTTCCAATATCTAACTTTTCTCTCACATCCCCTCCATGGGATTTCAATTTGAATTTCAAAGCATCTTCAAGGCCTTGTCATTTCCCCAATGGAAATTTACATAAACACTCTTACCAAGAATCCTTCCTCTTCCATAAGAAAAATCTGGTATATATACAATAGCCACTCACTTTCTAAGTGTGTACTTACACCAACTTACCCACAAAGAACCTCCTCTCCATTAGGCATAAGTCTTTAGCATGGTCAACATTCTACATCTTGCCTAGCTAGTAGTAGCCCTCCCTATTTCTCCATATTTACATCAACATTCATACCAATTCCATGTATTACTATGCATCATACAAGACACTCAAGGGTACCTTTAGGTATGCCTTATATACCTTCATGTGCACATAAACATATATCCATATGCATCACTCAACCCATGATCCTTTCCATTCAATTTTCAATGCTCATCAGTCCTCATTCTTACTTTTCAATAATATGGTTCTCTTTTACAAAGGGAGTCTTCTCTTGCACCCTTGTTTATGTGAGCAATGTGTACCACATATCCTCCCACTAAGGCAACCAAGTAGTGTTATATATGCGCTGAAGTAAGTCAAGTAAACCTTATTCCTTGTTTATTAGCTCACATGTTCTATGTATACATCTATATGTTATTAAATCATCACAAACAAGCACATCCCTTGCCATCAACTCACTTTATATTCCACGATCTACAAAACTCATTATCCTTTCTCTTTGAGGCATCAATCCTTAGCCATCCAAGTCAACTATTCAATCGGAGAAAATTTTATTTTAAAAAGTTAACAATGAATTTCCACATCATAACGTGTAAGCCAATAAAAATCATTTAAAATTTAACAGAGATACAGGTGAGACTAGGCACTTAATATGTCATGGAAAATTTTAATTATTTAATTTGGGTATAGGTGAAATTTTTTAATAATATGATTTACCTACCTTAAGCATGAATAGTTCCCAAGTGACCTAAAACTATATTAAATATTAAAA
>APFE031423936.1:0-10967 GCA_000404065.3 Pinus taeda | reverse complement strand
ATATAATTTCAAATCAATAAATAATTACATGAACATGAATATAACTAAACAATATAAATATGAATGTTATGCACAAGTAGATTTATGCGGTGGAAAGTTGGGTTGAGCTAGGGTTCTGAGAACGAAACCCTCGCCGGCGCTGACAGCACAACTGATCGGGTTCAGGCTCTGCACAAGAATCTCTGCAGCGTGACAGCGCTGAAGGGGATCAGCGAAGGACAATGGTTCCGCCTCAGGGGGGGCATCAAAGCCCTCCCCCTCACGGCATAGCCAAGGACCTAAGGTCAACTTTGGGTCGGTTGATCCAGACATTCTCAACAAAGGGGAGAAGCAACAGGGAAATGACAATGATCCACCAGAGGAACAAGAAAATCGGGCGAATAACCCGAAGGTCACCTCATCTACCTATCGACCAGTAGCCAAGGAAAGGTCACGAATAGAACTGCCCGGAGATAAGATTGACAGCAGGATCGAGTTTATAAAGGACCATGAAATCATTGGAAAATTCATAGGGTTTTGGCCAACCGAACGGGCCTTAAATGGTTGGATTGCAACAAAGTCGAAGCCTAAGGGAGATGTCACTCTCCAGATGGGGCCGAAGGGCTTCTTCACTGCCATCTTCTTCTGTCTGGAAGACAAATACAAGATCCTGGGAGGAGGTCCATATTTCTTCAACTCGGCAGGTCTCTACATCAGGGACTGGATGCCCAGATTTAACCCTGACAAGGAAGATCTCACTCACTCCCCGATGAATACTGGGAAGAAGACTTTCTAATGGGAATAGGAAATGGGGTGGGACAATACATCACGACAGCAAAAGAAACAAAAACCCGTAAGTATATTTCCTATGCAAGAATATGTGTATTTATTCGATTGAATGAAACTCTTCCTTAGTCAGTAACCCTTGCCCATCGCGACGAGGAGTGGATGCAGCCTCTCGATTATGAGTATGTGCCTTTCAGGTGTAGGAGATGCCATGCACTAGAGCATCTGTTTTGGGATTTCCCTCTCAATGTCAAAGCCATCTCTCCTGAATCTTCTGAATCCCCATCTCAGGATGGCTTTACCAAAGTTTCAAACAGAAAGCGCTCACATAAAAAGCCTCAGAATGGGTCCAAACCCCAGCCTTCCAAACCCAAAAATCCTACTTCCAAGAACAGCTTTGAGTCCCTAGGCCATTTCTCAGATGATTAGCCCCTTGATACTGACAGTATCCCTGCACGTCGTTCCTCTTCCACCCACCCCCGTCCATCCAGCCCCCCACCCAAGTCTAAATCTCCCATCATCATCCCGACCATCCTAAGCAGGCATCAGGAAAACACAGTGGAGATCCTTAAGGAAATGGAGGTGGATGGGAAGTTGATCCCCCCTCAGGATTCAGATACCCATCAAGAGGAAACCAGTCAAGTGCAAAATATGGAGGAAGAACCAGAAAGCATAGATCTACACGGCCTGGATATTATTGAACTGGAGCTATGTTGCAAAAAAAAGGCATATGAAAAAATCACTGAGTCGGATATAGATAAGTTGGAAGTGGTCATCTCCAGAGCGTTCCACCAACACCAACTGGGCATAGAACCTGGCAGCACTTGGGATGGCAGCCCGCGTCCAAAGGACACCAAAAAAAGGGGGAGAAAGACAGATCTCCAGAGAACAATAGAGATCAGAAAACTCCTGGTAGATTTCGGTAGATATGCGAAGCTGATGAAGTACTACAGCCCTACCCAAACTAGTTAAACCATGAAGCTCGTATCATGGAATTTAAGAGGGCTTGATAGCCCAGGAAAATGTAGGATGTTAAAAAACATGATCAAGATGGAAAATCCAGAGATGTGTTTCCTCCAAGAAACCAAATCCAATAGTACCACGCTGGGTCGCATACTCTCAAAGGCCTGGCCAGGATGCCGATCTGTGGCTATGGACACCACGGAGCCTCTGGTGGGCTTGCTATAGCGTGGAACACCCAGGCTGTAACGCTCACTGACTTCCATGCCTCCCATGACCTCATTCAAGCCGCCTTTCACATTCTAGGCACCAACATACATGGGAACTTATCCAATGTCTATTTTCCGCAGGACTCTGGGAGTAAAAGAGCGCTCCTTGACACCATTGAAGCGCTAAGCATAAATAGGAAGCATCCATTTTGGATCATTGCAGGGGACTTCAACATGATAACCAAAATAGATGATAAGATAGGAGGCAGATCCAGATTGGAACCTGAAGTAGATCGCTTCAAGGACTTCATCCAAAACACCTCTCTCATAGACATGCCATTCTGCAATGGCACCTTTACCTGGAGCAATCGCAGAGGTGGAAAGCATTAGATTGCTTCTAAACTAGATCACTTCCTGATCTTGGATAACGCGTTGCATCTCGGAGGTGATCTCACTGCTGCAATCTTGGCCCTCTCCGGGTCGGATCACTGGCCAATAGCTTTGCAATGGCAACGACCAGGGGATAGAACCAAAAGACCTTTCCGGTTTGAGGGATTTTGGCAAATGCATCCAGCATTCAAGGACTTCGTCAGAACCACATGGGCCTCCTTCATCCCACCAGAAGGCTCAAAAATTTTCCAGCTACAGCAGAAACTGTGATTTCTAAAAAGTCACCTAAAACGCTGGAATCGGGAGATCTTCGGGAATATTTTTGAGGCGCAACAAGAGCTCAATAAGGAGCTGAAGGATCTCCATCAGAAAGTAATAAATGCAGGGCACACAGAGGCAACCTTGGACAAAGAACGGCACATACACAACAAGCTTGAAGAAAGAAGGAAGCAGGAAGAAATTTAATGGAGGCAAAAATCAAGGGTCAAGTGGCTAAAAGAAGGGGAGCGCAACACCAAGTTCTTCCATAGAACTACAGTGCAGAGAAGGATGCACAATAAGATTCCTTTCATCCAAAACCAAGAGGGGGTAAAAGTTGAGGAGCATGAGAAAATAGAAGAAATCCTCCTCAATCACTTTCAGCAGGTACACCAAGAGCAGGCGGTGGATCGGCAGAGGGCGATTGGAAAAATAACCAGCAACATCCCCAAGCTGGTTACAGAGGAACACAACGAGTTACTCATGCGCCCAATTCAAACCCAGGAGGTTGATGAGGCAATGGCGTAGCTCAAAGAAGGTAAGGCCCCTGGACCAGATGGTTTCACTACCACGTTTTTTCATGTTTTCTGGGATTTGATTAAGGTGGAGGTTTGTCAAGTAGTTGAGGAATCCAGAGCTCTACGCTGGCTTCTCCCCTCCCTTAACTCCACTTTCATCACTCTCATCCCTAAAGAGGAGAACTCCATAACTCCTGATAAATTAAGACCCATTGCTCTCTGTAACGTCCTTTATAAAGTCATTTCCAAAGTCATTGCTAACAGATTAAAACCTCTTCTACCCATGCTCATCTCTCCAGAGCAATCGGGTTATGACGAAGGCAGACAGATAATGGATGGCATTATCCTCACACACGAAATCATCCATTCGCTCAAACAATCCAAGCAAGCTGGTATGTTACTCAAACTCGATCTCTCCAAAGCTTTCGAAAAGCTTAGCTGGTCTTATATTCATCATATGTTGAAAGCTTTTGGCTTTTGTTCCACCTGGGTTCGTTGGATCATGAGCCTTAACACCTCCTCCCATTTCTCCCTCCTTGTCAATGGTTTTCCCTCCCGCCCTTTCAAACCCTCCAGAGGCATAAGACAAGGGGACCCCCTCTCCCCCTTCCTATTTGTGATAATGGCTGAGGGTCTTAGCAGACACATCAAGAAGGCCCTCCAGTCTAATCAGCTCAGAGGAATCTCTATCCACAATTCCCCGGCCTCCTCTCATCAACAATTTGTTGATGACACCATGCTCTATGGTTACCCCTCGGCTCAGGAAGCCTCTTGCTTGAAATCCCTGCTCAACAAATTCTCTGAAGCCTCTGGCACTCAGGTCAATAACTCCAAATCACAAATCTTCTTCTTCCACACCCCTCCGTCAGTTAAATCTGCTGTCTCCTGTATCCTTGGCTTCCAAACCGCCTCTCTCCCATCCACTTACCTTGGAGCTCCCCTCACTGCCTCGGCCATAAAGCGGCCTTCCTGGCGAACTCTCCTTGAGAAGCTCGATTCAAAACTCAATCTATGGACTCACCGCTCCTTCAATCTAGCTAGTCAGGTTGTGCTTATTAAGTCCATCCTCCAAGCCATGCCTCTCTATCTTTTTTCTATCCTTGCGGCACCAAAATGGGTATTAAAAAGATTGAGAAACCTGTAGCGTTACTTTTTGTGGGGAAGCTCTGCCACTAAATCAAAGGCGGCATCGGACTTAGAGATCCAGAGTACAGCAACACCATCATGAATGCCAAAATATGGTGGCAATGGATAACTATTCCAGACAAGTTATGGGCCAAAATATGGACCGCCAAGTACACCAACAACATGCCCCAAGCAGAGCTCATAATATTCAAGCCCACAATCAATGGGTCACTTAATTGGAATGCCGCCAAACAGCATCATCAACTCATCCAGAAACACAACTTTTAGGAAACACGGAATGGTCACAGTGCTAGATTTTGGAATGACGCTTGGAACCAACTGCCCAAACTCTCAAGTGTTCTTCCTTCAATGATCATTCAGAACAAACAAGAGCAGTAGCATGCAATCGTCCATCAATTATGGGAACAGGAAGCGGTAAATGGATTCAGGAAGTGGCGACTGAGAAATTAGATAACCAGTATCAC
This sequence comes from Pinus taeda, assembly GCA_000404065.3. Classification (NCBI taxonomy): domain Eukaryota; kingdom Viridiplantae; phylum Streptophyta; class Pinopsida; order Pinales; family Pinaceae; genus Pinus; species Pinus taeda. The sequence continues at coordinate 6,257 of APFE031423936.1, read as the reverse complement.
AAGCATTAAGGAAGTAGCAGCACTTGAAGACGAGTTAAAGAAGAGAAGCATTCGGTATGAGAACAACGAGGATATCCTTAGATGGGGCTACCTCCCCAAAGGATCATATTCCACTTCCGAAGCCTATAATCTTATAGGCGACTCCACCATCAGGTCGGACCCTCTATGGGGGCGAATATGGGACTTCAAAGCTTGGCCCAAAATATCCCATTTCCTCTGGATGGTTGGGCACAAAAAGCTTCTTACCTGGGATAAGCTGAGGAGACGCAATTTCCAAGGTCCTTCGATATGCCACAACTGCTTTAAAAATGAGGAAACCTTACAGCATCTTCTGGATACATGCCCAATCGCCAATCAGCTATGGGAGAAGGTTGGTTTCAGGTGTCAAAAAAGATGCAAAGGACCTGGCGACATCATAGATACCATCCGTCAGTGGCCGAAAAGCCCCTATGACTGTGCGATCCTCAACTACATGTGGAACATAATCCCAGGCACAGTATTATGGAACATATGGAAGGAAAGGAATAGGCCATTTTCAAAAACCAGAGCTCGCCCATTGAGGAAATATGGGGCAGACTGCATGGAAATCTCAGAGAAACCATGCTTCTGAAATCACAGACTAAAGAAGATCTCCCTACCACAGATAATGAGAAAAACATCCTGGACAACTGGAAGCTGGAGCTGCCACAAGAGTATGCCACTCATCAGACAATGAAATGTAATATCAAGGAAGTCAGAAATTGGATTGCCCCACCCACCAACTCATACAAACTCAACTTTGATGGAGCCTCTAAAGGCAACCCTAGGCCAGCAGGATTTGGAGGTATCATTCGTAATCACAATGGTACCCCCCTGCAGATCTACTTCGGCAATATAGGGTGGGACACCAATAACTCCACGGAGTTGGAGGGACTCTAGCAAGGGCTCTTAGTTGCCAAGCGACTCAATCTTCAACCGTTGATAGTGGAAGGCGACTCCCAGATCATCATCAACATGGCAACGCGCATTCAGAATGGCTCTCAAGCTAGAAAAGTAGCTGGCAGTTGGAGACTAGAAGCAAGGCTAAACAACATTGCTCATGAGCTGTGCAATCACAGAGCCCTCTCCTTTCATCACACCAGAAGAGAAGGTAATAAGATTGCTGATTTCCTAGCCAATATTGGGGTAGAAAGTAACCAACCTTTCCAAGCAGGAAACTTGGACATCATCCCTAACAATCAACAGACTCAGGAATGTGAGAATCTCCTCCCAAGAGACACTGAATCCCCAGATGCGGGTGTTGGCACGTCACAGGGGGTCGAGCCACATGCCCATCATGTGCCGCCCCATGCTAATATTAATGGTTAATGGGAATTCGCCGCCAAATGTCAATACTCCATAGCCCGAGCTCTGGGCATTCAATGCCGAGCAGAGTGAATAGATGGAGTTGCAGATTGCAGTTATTACTCGCTCTCAACGAGGGAATGAGGTAGGATATCAAGGGGAAAATGAGCCGAAGCAAGCTCATTGGCATGGTGAAGCTGGGGAGGTGCAGACGCGGAAGAATTCTGGGTGGGCAGTTATCCTACCACCTCGACAAGCAGTCTTGGCTTTCCGTCGCTGCAATTCAGGTACATGCCTTAGGTGGGAGCGACAATTCAAGAGCATTCAAGGCAAACTGGTTACGAGTAGTGAAATTCCTCCCTCAGGCAAAGGTTGCTCAGAGGTTGCCACGCCTGAGTGGGACCTGTGGCGAGTTCCACCTTGTGTTTGGTCTTACAATTCATCTCAGGTTCATGAGGGAGATAGAGGGGTGTCCATGGAAAGGCTGCGGGAACAACAACCAAGCAGAAGAGGACCTGGGCGAGGTTCATCCTCTCGCCCACCGGCAGCGAATGAGCACCATCACTGCTGCTGCTTCTACTGCTACAGGCGGGCAAGGGCTACACCAATTCAAGCGGGGAAATTCATGGAGGTTGGCAGCTCAAGTGAAGGGGAGCCCGTTCTTCCAGCATTCGGCTCGGTTGTGTTCACCCTGGGCAGCTCAAAGGATAATGCAGGTATCAATTCTCACATTTCAGTTCTTTTTACTAAAGTTCCTGAAAGGAATGATGGCGTGAAGCCTCCAGGATCGGCAGAACCACCTCCAGAGGGCACTGGGGAGGAGAACCCTGTTCTACAACCACCAATTCAGGTGGGCACCTCAGGGAAGGAGATTCTGCACGCCCCCTCGCATCCCCAGGCGCCGGAACCTCAGGGAACTGCAAAGGATCCACGGACCACCATGTGGGAAGGAGTCCCTGAGGGCCAGGGATGGTGCTATATCGTGGAAGACAAAAGCCTCTGCGACGAATGATCCTCCGACGCGCGTACCGGCACATGCGTTTCTCTCTCAGCTCGGATCCAGGATAAAGGTCTCTGCGGGTATTTGGGTTCTGGTCATCACTGTGTTTGTTCACTTGCAGTTTTTTACGCTGTCTTGTTTATGTCGGTATAGTTTACTCTCAGTTTTTAATACTGTCTTGTACATGTCGGTCCACTGCAAGTTCTCTGATGGACACGGTCCACAGTCAGTTTTTGATGGAAGCCCTTGCGTGGGCCGTCATGCTCATGTTTAACTCAATGCGGTTCCATGTTCTGTTGCTTGTCAAGTCATATTGGTTTCCAGCCTCAGTAAGTTTTTGGAGGAATTTTGGAAGTCCTGTAGGTGCTACCCCTGCGAGGGAGCTTTTTGTTTCAAAGCTAAGCTGTCCAAGGTGCCACTGTTGGCCCTAGACGGCCTGTCTCACTGCTTGTAAAGTTTACTTGTAAATATAATACAATAGACTAGCTAGTTTTTTACCGAGAAAAAACTAAACAATATAAATATAATAAATCACTAAAAAAAATCTGTATACATTTCTTAGTTATATTGGTCAATGTTAGCTAAATCAATAGTAGTTAATAGAAAAACATAATGATATAAGTTGGCCAGAAGAGGTACTAATAAATCTTAGTTATATTGGTCAATTTAACTAATTCGATTGTGGTTAATAGGGCAATATAATCATATCATGTTGCTTTAGAAGGAACTAATAAATCGAGATGTGAAGTGGATAAATTAATTGCTTGGTTAGGCATATGTAGTTAAATAATTTTTGGTTAGTAATAACCACTAGTAAGTTACAAATTTACAATTTTACTACTACATATATGTTGAGGAAAACATAAATAATGTTGAGAAGTTACTTTTAGTAAACATATTTATTTACATCTTATTCTTATCTATTTTTTTTTATGCAAATGATTACAGTTATATATTAAAAATTGCAAAAGCTAAAAATAATTAAAACATAAATAATGTTGAGAAGTTACTTTTAGTAAAAATATTTATTTACATCTTATTCTTATCTATTTTTTTATGAAAATGATTACAGTTATATATTAAAATTTGCAAAATCTAAAAATAATCAAACTAAACAGGAAATCTAGAGTCATTCATTATAACGAGGAAAGTGTGAGGATATAGAATGATGAATTTAGAGAGCAAGAGAAAGGCTCTCTTGTTTAGTTTTTTAAATAAAGAAATATATTTACATTGATTTGTTTGTTGTATAACTAGATCACTGCCTCTTAAAAGGTAAATCCTCAGAAATTTTAAAAACATTGGAATACTCTACCCTTTATAAAAGCCATATATTACAACTAATAAAAATGACATGAATTTCTTACATAGAAACACATGCACGGAAAAGTCTTTTTCTGACTAATATCCCTACAAAATCATTACCACAAATTTTACAAGAAAATTTTTCAGAAATTTTGAAAACATTGGAATATTTTACACTCTATAAAAGCCATATATTACAGCTAATAAAAATAACATTAATTTCTTACATAGAACCACATGCACTGAAAAATATTTTTCTGACTAACATACCTGCAAAATCATTACCACAAATTTTACCAAAAAAATCTTTATATGGAAATATCATAAAAAAGTTTGTCGAACCAATATGCCTGTAAAACAAGCCCCAGAAACCCTCACAAATTAAAAAACCTCACAAATTAAAAAACGCATACACATGCGTGGACAAATCATTGAAAGAAATCAATAAAATAGAATAAAAACAAATTGCATAAACTTATTGAAAACAACCCAATAATTCATACACCTACCCGTATTGAGGAATGCAAAAAAAAAGCCTACCAGTATTGAGGAATCCAATAATTCATACACCTACCAGTATTGAGGAATGCAAATAAACAAAAAAACAAAAGCCTACAAGTATTGAGGAATGCAAATAAAAAGAACAAAACCCTACTAGGAGGATATAACATATCATTGAAAGAAAAGAATAGTGAAATAAAGGAAAAACAAATTGGATAAACTTATTGAAAACAACCCAATAATTCATACACCTACCAGTATTGAAGAATGAAAATAAAAAAAACAAAACCCGGGGAATGCAAATAAACAAAAAAAAAATCCTACAAGTATTGAGGAATGCAAATAAAAAGAACAAAACCCTACTAGGCAGATATAACATATCATTGAAAGAAAAGAATAGTAAAATAAAGGAAAAACAAATTGGATAAACTTATTGAAAACAACCCAATAATTCACACACCTACCAGTATTGAAGAATGAAAATAAAAAAAAACAAAACCCTGCTAGGTCGATATAACATTATAACTTAAGGCCAATAAAAATGAAAAATGGCCACCATTTCAACAAGGCTATTTTCTTACTAATCATTAAATATAAATTAATACAGTAATTATATTGATATTTTCTCAACAAATCTATTTTATTACTCACCACTAAATATAAATTAATACAAGGATTATATTGATAAAAATAGAAGAGTAATTTCATAATTCGGGAGTAAAATTTATCAAACATAAGAAAAAATTAAAAATAAATAAATTTATCTACTTATTACATGTACAAATATGTTTAAATGTCGAATATAAATAGAATAATGGAGAGCAAGGGCTCTTGGATGGGAGACAATCAGCATGCATAGATTAACAAAGAGAAGCTTGGTTTATCCACTTCTTCGAGATAGATAAAATTTGCAGTTTTCGTACAATTATATAAAGGTACTTTTCTGGCTATAACAAAGAAAATGATGATGAAAAATATTTAAAATTGAAGGGCTAAGAATTAAAACTATTCACTGAAATTTTCAAGCTTGCTGAGTTACCTATACGACAAGTTAAATATTTTAAACTTCTAAAGATATCAAACAAGATGATGGAAAAATAGGTGTGCACCAAGAAAATAATGTTATAAACATGAAAGACTATGATCATTTTCTAATTCCTAGAGAAATTAAGAGACATAGTATAAATAAAATAGGAGGATACCTAGTAGAAATAAAGTAAATAAAAATTTAGATATGAACTCTAGAAGACTCATGAAATCACTGAAATATAAGTGCAAATTTAGCTCCAAAAGGAAAGAAAGACAACTTTCTTCTTTAGTTTCCTGAGGCATAACATTATTTTTGGATTTGATGTTGTCACAAATAATGATTTAGTTTATCTATTTAGTTTTATTTATATCGATTAAAAACAAGTGGGGGAAATCACATCAAAACATATAGGAATGAGATATTGATTGGATGGGTCATGGACTTTGATGAGAAAGGTCAAGAACACTGAAAATTCTACTGGAACTAAAACTGAAAAATAAATCATCAATATGAATAGGAATATGAATATGAATATAAAATAAGTACAAGAGACAAACCTCTCATGGCTGTAAAAAATATCACTGTTACAACTCTCTGGTTCCTCCTCTCAATTATAAATACCTCCATTGATGACATTGAACATGTCAATGAAAGACAGATTTTAAAACATCCCTTCTCATTGATTAGATTAAAAGAATAAAAACACGTGAAGGAGAGAGTCACAGTCGCATAAACATCGACAACAATGGGAAGCACTTCCACTGCAAATACAATGAAATTTGCTACAAAAGATGAAGCAGTCTTACTGCAACTCCTTAGAATTGCAAATGATAAAACAACTCGGCTCTTCTAGATAATTACAATTGCAAACGATAAAACAACTCCGCTCTTCTTCATCCATATCGAAGAAATCAAATTCAAATTTGAGTAATATAGACACACAAAATAGAGACAATATAGAAAGAAACAGAGGAACCCAACATAGAATAACTGCTACACAAACATTGACATACAGAAGATAAAGCACATCTAATGCAACTACAACAGAATTCGCTGCAGGAACAAGTGATAATGAAGATCGCTTTGAGACTGCAGCAC
>APFE031423931.1:142135-162163 GCA_000404065.3 Pinus taeda | reverse complement strand
TGGAACCACACTAGTTGGTTCGAAACGCGTGGACATTGATCTTCTTCATGTGATTTTATGCCGAAGCTCTTCTAAAAAAAATTAAGTATTTTAAATTAGACGGTATAGATAAAAATGTTAAATACGCTATAACAAAATACATATTGTTTGTGATATTAATAGAGTGTGAAATAAAGACTTTGGCCAATATAATATAAATAAATAATTGAACAGAGGGAGTCCTAAGGTGTGCACGTGCCGTATGCATTGCGCACAACCGTACCGTAGATTTTTTCAACATAGACCTCGTCCAATCCCACCCGTCTACCGAACAAGAAATTAACCGAATGGTAGCAAACAGACTTCATTTTTAAATAATTTACTTAGTTGAATTTAGTTACGGATTTCGATGGGCGAGAAAATATTATTTTGAGCTTTTCCCAAATATATGCCACGTGCACTAACTTTGCAAGTAGTAATTTTAATTTTAGCTCGCGAAATGAAATGAAATTTTAATGTCCATGATATTAGAAAATTATTAGTTTTTTATTTTTTTATTTTTGCAATTCATTATGAAGGGACTTAATTTTTTAACATTCTCTTCACTGAAAATATAATGCTAAGGAATTGGCGTTAACATAACTGTCTCTGATATCTCTGAAAGCATCACATTCCAAAATGAAATGTTTTTCCGATTCCACTGCCTTGATGTGCAAAAAATACACAATTCTTTTTCCCTAACTTCTTCAGGGCTTTCCCATGGACCTGTTTCACATGGTAGTTGATGCTAGTTAGTTCTTAATTGAGCAATAAGAAATTTTGCTTTCCATGGAATGCTAGCTCCAACGTACTCTTTTTGTTGGAGATCGGAAATTAGATTGAATTTTTGAACATATATTTCTTCTTTTTATCCAATTCTTTTTTCCAATATATTCTTTTTGGGGATATCAGAACTTGGATTGAATTCTTAAACATAATATCTCTTCTTTTTATCTAATTATTTTCTCCATATACATTTACTTAAACTTCTCCATAACAAACACTACGAATCCTGATTATTTATGAATGTAAACTTCTCCATAATAAAACTCTTTAAATCCTGATTATTTATAAAAGATGCATACAGTTAGTGACGGAGGTGGCCTCGTTCAGTTCATGAACGCTCTTGCCGAAATGGCGAAGGGAGCGAAGAGGCCTTCGGTTCTTCCGGTTTGGGAAAGGGAAAGCCTCCGACCCCGGACAGATCCCACTGTTAAATTCCCGCTCTACGAATACGATCAAATAGAAGACAAATATGGGCAGACGGTGCCAGCTAACGAGCTGATCCACAATTCATTCTTCTTCGGACACAAGCAGATCGAGTCGCTGAAGAGACAAGCAGTAGGGCAAGGCAAGTGCTCAAGCTTTGAAGCTCTATCGGCGTTTTTGTGGCGTCTGAGAACGAAGGCTGTCCAAATGCCCGCGGAGCAAGAAGTTCGGTTCATATTCACAGTGAATGCCCGGACGAAAATTGACCCACCGCTTCCTAAAGGGTTCTACGGGAATGGGATTAGCCTTGCATGCGCGAAGACGACGGCAGGAGAGCTATTAAACAAACCACTGCCTTTCGCTGTGAGATTGATAAACGAAGCAAAAATGGCTGTGAACGACGAGTACGTGCGGTCGATCATAGATTTGATGGAAGTGAGAAGGCGTCCTCACTTTACTGTGGTGGGCTCCTTTTTCATTTCGGACGCTACCAGCATGGGCCTCAGAGATGTGGATTTCGGTTGGGGAAAAGCAGCTTACGCAGGAACTGCAAAATGTGGAGTGGGTGTAATGGAGGGTCTCGTCAACCACTTCATCGCTGTTCGTAATAGAAGCGGCGTGGAGGGAATAGTGTTTACTGTTTGCTTGACCTCTGCTGCCATGCGACGATTTGAAGCCGGAATCCGTGTTACGATGGAGGAAACTCCCCATTTTCCACGTTCCCATCTCTAAAATTTGTGCTCGCTGAAAGAAGCAATGGAATGCCATATGCCCCAAAATATAGGTTTTGCAAATAAGATTTCTAGGTCGTTTGTGTCGCAATTTAATATTTCTTATATCTAGTTGGGTTGTATTGTTTGGGTATGGCTGTAGCTATTTGTTTACGTTGTATTGTTTCTGAAGGTTTGAGTTGTTCTAGGCTTTCTCCCATTAATTGTGGTTTGACTGGTCAGAGTTCCAGAGTGTTATAAGTTTGGTTATGCTAGGTTTGGCTTCAAGCTGTGAGTTGTTTGTATAAGTTTATTATATTGAAGACTTTTCATATTATCTTGGGTTAATGAAATGGCATCTGTGATTTGGTGTCCGTTTTTAAGAATTTAATATTTAAATAATACATTTATAATTTGTAAAAAAATTTATGTTATTTATTTTAAATTTACAATTAATATAAATATAATTTAATTAAAAAATAAATAAATTAATGTTATTTATCATTAAAATTAAATATATATTAATAAAATTATTAATAATAAGTTTGAATATTATAATCATATAAATTAATTTAAAATATACTCAAAATGATTTAAAAATGTGGTGTTTTAATTTTTTATTCATTTAAATTACGTTTTCATATTAGGAAGATAATCTCCCTGAAGCCCTTGGGGTAGGGCCTTGTTAGTGGGCCGTGGGGCTAGGTTCCCTTCAGGGTTGATCAGCCCAGATTTTTCTGTGGACGTAATGCTGACCAAAGTGTTCCTGAACCACAACTTAACAAAAAAAAATATTAGGAAGATAGTTATATAAAGTTTCTACTTTCAATTATTTTTCAAAAAGAAAAATAACAATATTTCCTTTGAAAATAAATACTCAAATATTTATGTTAAAAATTTATTTAAAATAATAATATTTCATCTAATAATAATATTTATATCAAAACGTTTATGTTTTTATTATTATTATTATTTTAAATATCGTGCATCAATTTTATATTGATTTAAATATTTAGTGGGTAAGTTTTTGTACCTAAACATTGATGAAATAATTTCGAAGATGTCAATTATTTATCTTTTTTAAAAAAAGTGATGGGGGCAAAGTCCCTCTTTTAGAAGCTATATATTAACCCAGATTGGCATATATATAGAGGAGAGATGATTACAATAGCTGCACAGCAACACTGACATGCGTCGTGGGTCGAACCCGGGTGGGGAGGCTACCAATTTTTTGGATATAATTAATTAATAATGAAGTAACTAACCAATTAGAAAAAGTTATATTCTTTCTCATTAGTTCTTTAATGATTTCCAAGTTATTTTAATTAGGAGAAATTTGCTTCATATTCAATACTCGTAGATTCCTTAATTTTAGTATGAGGTCAATTATTTAACTAACTTAACAGGTTATTCTTTTAATAAATTTTTATTAAAAAAATCTTATTATTATTTCATATAATATTAAATGATTTATCCCGGATGCGGGTGTCTAATAGGCGTAGCGGACAGATGGGGCGTCACATGGGCAGGTGTCAGCCCATTAGTGACATGCAGTACCCCGCGGTAGATAAAGGAGGCTCGCATGCTGTAGAACTAATGCCGGCATTAATGCTGGTCATGTCATCCATACTCCGCTGCCTGGCTAACTGCGCGATGGAGATTAATACACCCGGAACTCCTCTGGCATTTGTGCATACCAATGCATTCGTCTGGCATTCTACTGCTTCACTGGTGCATCACTCGGTGTAGTGGGGAAGGGAACAAGAGCATCCATGCTTTGCAGCCAACTCAGGGACTGCCATACGCCAGAGAAATCGGCGTTGGGAGCTCAATTTGGCAGCCCTCGTCCTAATTAAGTCCTCCTCACCAGGTTCCTGCACACGAGTTCATCTTCGGAATTCAGAAATGCGGGGTGAGCGACAGAGAATGTGCAGTAGGCGCGGAGGCTCTCGCGGACGGGCCACCACCCAGCGGCCTGCCCCCACTTCTCCTTCCTCCTCCGTCGAAGTTACGTCTGAGCCGCAACATTTCCATAGCAATAGAGCTGGGCGCGGCAGAGGAATGGAGAGCGAACAAAGAATGGATTGTGGGCATGACGAGCATCCTATGGTCAGGTATCGGATACCCTGCGCTCTCGCTAATTCCACTTTTATTATCTCTGTAACGGTTGAGCATTGTGATATTCTTAGAGAACCGGCAGAAGCCACTCTGGATTTTCCTCCTCCTGTTCATGGGACAAGGCCTATTATCGACCTACAACGCCCTGTCAGGGATAGCTCCCCCTTAGTCTGTCCATCAACTCTTGCAGGTCCAAGCGAGCCTGAGAGGGAAAGCTCCCCCATAGCTTGTCCACCAGCTCTTGCAGGTCCAAGCGCGCCTGTTCAGGGACGGCCTTCCAGCGTGATGATCCCTCTCTCTGATTCTGATGGCTCTCTACATTTTGGGTGCCAAATTGAGGAAGCGCCCTACACCACGGACGATGAATGAGCAAGACAAGCAGCTCGCTCTCAGTAACCTAGGCCGTAAGAGCTATATTTTGTCTTTGTTTTCTGTGTCTATGTATCAGTTCGACAGCATGGGTCTGTCTGTCTATGTGTCGGCCGTTTGGGTATATATGTCTATATGTCTACGAGTCCCTGTTATGCACTGTTTAGAGTCATGGTTTCGAGTCTTAGAGGCAGTAGATACAACAGAAGACAGTAATTCAATTTTGACTGTGTTCAATTTTGGAAGATGCAATCTGGGTAAATGAACAATTTCTGGGCAGGATTACTGAGCCATGGCCCTTTTGTAACTCCTATGTAATTTTTGACTTTTTTGTATTATAATAGAATTAGCCTTATTCAAAAAAAAAAATAAAAAATAAAAATAAAATCAAAATAAAATAAAATATATATATATAATATAAAAATATATATATATTAATATATAATATATTAATGATTTAAGTTTTTATTTATTTAGATAGTTTTAATAATAATAAATAGATCTATTAATAGGTTATTGATCTTGGTAGTTAATACAAATAATTACTTTTTATGGTAATAAATATAACAAAACTAACTTACATATTAATTAAGTAACTATTTATTTATATAATTTTAATTAGGAAAAAGACCTATTAATAGTTAATTGATTCATATTCTTGATAATTAAATAAAACACTACATTACCTTTATTCAAATATGGTAATAAATATAACAAATATGGTAATAAATATGGTATTTGTTCCCTGTCCCTATCCTTTGTTCTTGTCTAGTTGGCCAGTCAAATATAGTCGTTTCTTAGTAAAATATAGACTCTCTTTATTTAACATGCATCCATGATCTCGTTCTGCCAGTCAAATATAGTCTTTTCGTAGTAAAAAATAGTCTCTCTCTATTTAACATACAACCATGATCTAGTGATTCAACTTCTCGTGACGATGAACCACACTCGTTGGTTCCAAAAACATTTACAAATGTATTATAATGTGATTTCCCCCAAAAACTTTCTCAAATAAGCTAACATATTGCATGAATTTTGTTTTGGTATTTTTTGTGTATTAAGTTTGAAAGTCCAATGTTTTAAGTAGACTTTCCATCCAGTGTCACATTATCATAAAGCATTGAATCTTAATGTCTAAAAAACATAATGTTTGAAAAATCTGCAAATGGGTGAAAATATAAGTGAGAGAGAAGATTAAATTTGAGAGGACTATTCTTGAGAGAGGAGGGAAAGAAAACCAAGAAAATATAGAAATATTAATTATTACTATCTAATACTAAGCACGAGAGGAAGCCAAATCATTAAAAAAATATGAAATGCTAATTCTTAAACAATTAAGGCAAAAAATTATTGGATAGAAGCTCATGTGAGGAAGGAGCAGAAGAAGGATTATGAATTTTCAAGAGAGATATGAAGATAGGGTAAGAGGAATAAGAAAGTGAGTAAAACCCAAATATATTTGGGGAGAGATGCATGGTAAGAGTATGTGGCAACAACGTTGAACAAAGATCAAGGAGGAGATAAAAGGATTTACATATTGAATAAGGGGATATTTTCCTTGTTAATGTTAGGGGATTTTTTTCAATTTTGAAAGTTTCTCAAATGATGCAAGATGTATAGAATAGGATTTAGACAATTTCTTTTGTTTTCATCAAAGAAAATTAGGTGCTTGGATTTAAAGGAGCTCTCAATGATATTTGATTTGGAGATGTAGTTATGGGTCATATTAATTATATGTTCCTAATATGAGACCAGACATTGGATCAAATTTATCCTTAGTACTTTATTGCATAGTATTAAAAGGATTAAATTGAGTTTTAATATTGTTTTAGCTCAAAAATTTGAGATATGGTTGATGGTACCTTTCATATACAGTACAAAGATAAGAGCTTGAGGTAAGGAGGAAGGATGATGTTTATAATTTCGATGACATATTGCTTCATGTTATATTTTAAGTATAGGCACAAGATATATGTGTGAAATGGTACTAAAATAGCTACAACATAACAAAAGAGAATACAAAATAAAATTTCTAAGCATTTGACTAAGTAACTAAGAGAGAATTTGAAATACCCATGAAATATTGTTGTGATATAATTATTAAAATGAATAGAATAAACAACCTATCCAAGAGATAAAAACAATTTGAAGTAGGTTGGATTTCTCTTGTGCATGCACTTAGTTAACCGGTTTGCATTCCTAGAATAGTTGGTAAATAAAAAATTCAATGGTTTAATCTAAATTATAAAATATCTAATGACAAGGCCAACAAAAATTGGAATTTAAATTCAATTAAAAATTATGTAATAACCCTTATATAAAATAAATACACATGCATAATCCAAAAATAACACCAAAAATAAAGAGATAAAGTAGGTAGATGAGTGGACAAGGTGGTTAGGTAAGTTATATCCAAAAATAAGAAAAAAATTGTATTAGACCTCAATAATAAGATAATGTATATATGGAATGGAAATATCCCTGCTATATCTTATTCATTACCACATCACTAGCACATGTCATCCTAGGTTTTAGCCCCTACTAAAATTATATTTACTAAAACTAAAAATGTCAAAAATATTTTAAGCTTCTAATGAGTACGGAAGATATAGTAGTGAAAGAAAGTCATGTGTTCCCCTAATTATATGTAGAAGAGGGTCAAATAATTGCGTAAATTAGGTATTGATGAACTATTTAATGCAAGATACCCAACAATTTCTTGATCAGTGAAATGAAGTACGCATTGGTTTTTGAGCCTTTGTTACATGACCTTCTTCCTTTGGTTAAGATTGAGGATAATAAATTTGAATGGCTATAATAAAGAGAATAGAGTGTTAAGAGCCAAATATTTTTTGCACTGTATGATAATAGGAACGAACATGGAGTTATTAGTCAATTTGGGTATTTTCTAGTAGATTTTATGGGAAAAAAGAAGAGATACAAGAATATTAATGAAGGTAAGAGACAAATCTTTTTTTAGTTTTACTATAAATTGACTATGGGAGGAAAGGATATTGAAGTGGTTGAAGATTGAGATGAAGAAGCAATTTCTATGAAACCAAACTATGAAGGTATCCTTAATAAATGAGTATCAACTTTTTAGTTTGAGATACCAAGAGCTAAGGCTCATAGTTTCAATGTAGTCTATGAAAATTACTAAAATGTCCACTCCCAATGTTAGACATCTCCTAATAAATATAATATTTTCTTATTATTTAATATAAAAATATAATAAAATTATCAACATTTATAATTTAAAATAAGAATAATAAAAAAATTAATACTTTATTCATAATTATAATAGAAAAATATATTAATTATACACTAATTGTAAAAAATCTACTTTAATTATTTATATTTAATATTTTAGTTATTCATATTTTATATTCGTTTACGATAATATTGATATGTATGCATTTATTCTAGCATTTAATATATAAGAATAATGATTCAAAATATTATCTCACTGGGAATAAACAAATTTTAAAGAATGGGTTGGACATTTGATAAATAGAAATATCAAAATATTTTCATTTAGGACGATAATTACAAAGATAAAATAAAACCAAATTCAATGAAACTTTGTAATGAAATTATTCGAGTTGTTTTAGCTTGATTTTTTGGAAGTTTTTTTTGAGGGTTTTTGCTATTTAATTTCTCTAAAATCCTAGAGGAATTTATTGCAATCACAAGCTTGATGGGTAACCATTGAACAATCGAAGCACCCTAGGGGTTTTTCAAGTGCTAAATCCATATATACACTCAAAAAGCCAGCTTAAATAACACAAATCAAGATTTCACTTCAAATTTTTCTGAAGGACTCAAGCACTACTAAAAAGTCCAAAAAATAACTCAAAATTATTTTACAATACTTTTAGTACTTAATAATTCATAAAATATTATTAATAATTTATATAAAATAAAATAATTTATTATAATGCTTTTAGATAATATTGTTCAGTATATTTCCTAAATTAAATATTAAGAATATAAATAAAATAATAATTAATTTTTTATAATTAGAATTAGAATTTTGTATTTATATATAAGTTTATGATGATGATGATGATGATGGTGGTGGTTAATGTTCACTGGGACCAAACTTTGGTTTATCGGACTTCAAGAAACAAATTGTTTAGTTTGATTTAAGATTTTATTCCTATGCTCAAAAAGGTTGGAGAGAAGCCTCCCGAGCTCACTATAATTTTGACATCCTAAAAGGCTAGGAAGGTCAGTATTGCTACAGAGGTTATGAAACTCAAATCTATTGTGGTTGTACGCGGGGCACTCTAAGAGGAAGTGGTTTTCATCCTCGATGTTCCTATTCTCACAGAGATGGCAGATCCTTTCCATCCATGGTGTTTTAGGAACTACCCAACTCCCTGTTTCACTATGGAGCTCATGAGAGTTCATTCTAATCTTCGCTATATTAATTTTCTTCTTTGAGCTAGTTAAAATAGAGAGATACTTTTGATCTTCTAGGGTGGGGTTGATGACCTCCTTATAATAACTTGATTTTCTTTTAGCTGCTAAATCTTTTTCACACCACATTTTTTCTTTGAACTTAGAAGTAACAATATTTTTAATGTTATTAATGTTTTGCAATGCATCATTCTCATTGATCTCCCAATGGTTTAACCAGACCCTCGTGTCTTTATACCACCCATGCTTGAGCCTTAGGTGCTTTTGGCTAGAATTTAAAGCTAGCTTAGGGAGTCTATGATCTCCTATATTATTGAGTTTGTGCTTGTATACTAGAAGCCTAGTCATAGCTAAGCTCTCGATAGGGGAATGGCCTACTTCTGTAAAGAGAATAGGATAAGGTGTATTGTTTTTAATTTTCAAGTTAAACGTTGCAAAACGCTTCTAGATTTGTCCAATCTTTAAATTTATAATATAATATATTATATTTATAATAAATTAAAAAATATGTGTTTATAATATTTCCTACATTAAAATATTAAGAATATAAATAAAATATAATATTAAGAAATATAAATAAATACAAGTAATTTTGATAATTAAAATTAGAATTTTGATTTATATATAATTTATATTTATATTATATAAAATAAAATATGTGTTTAGTAATAAATATTAAAGAAAATAAATAAAATTATAACTATTTTTTCTATAATTAAATTAGATTTTTGTATTATAATAAGTTTATATTTATAAAATCTTAAAAATTGAAGTAAATATATAAATTATAATATAATAAAAAAGTTAAGATTATTTAATAGATACAGTTATAAAATTGATACCCCACATAAAATTTACATGTTATGATTGATTGATAATCTAATCCATCATAAGCGTATAATGAAAATCCATTTAAGTCTACAGAGTAATGATGATAAATTTTATGTTATACTTTGATTGATTGATAATCTAATCCTTCATAAGCGTATAATGAAAATCCATTTAAGTCTACAGAGTAATGATGATGATGTGGATAGCATCCACCTGGCTGATCGCTAAAAATCCATTTAGTCTAAAGGATAGTGATGATGATGTGGATAGCATCCAGTTGGCCAATCGCCAATATTTTTTGGCGACCCAAATTAATTTTGCTTGTGATCTTAATCAAATCCCATATCATGAGTATGGATGGGTTCCCAAATTTCCACAACGATCTTAAGCGCTTTGGTTAACTCGAAAGAAGCCACAATCCAACAACAAACAATCTCGCGCATTTATTCGGCCCATACGGCTTGCTTAACTTCATGGCGGTGAACTGAATGAACTACCTGTGATCGCATCCATTTACATGAAAATTTCCCATCATCGGGTTTGTTATTTTCCCGGTAGTGTTATGGAAGTATGAAAGAACTTCAATGGTTGTTAAAGGGTTGGTTTATTGGGTGACAAGACCGCCTCACATGCGACCGTCGGTATTTTGTAAACCTTACACTCCTCATCAGGCAGTCAGCAAATAGACTTCTTGTAACATCCATACTCAAACAAATTTTCTCTTTACTAGATTAACCATGAATCATTCTCGCTCTTTTGTAAAATTCCTTGGTTTATTTTAAATCTTCCTATCATTGAGGAATGAACCTCTACGCAAAATTTATTTTCACCATTTTTTGCAATACCAGCTTCACCGTTATTGGTGAGTTTGTAAATGTTATTTATTTGGTATGCTTGCAACAAATTTGACTCTCCTTTGGTTATTTATGAGAGTCATATTTTATTACACCACGACATGGAATTAAGGACTTGCTTAGCTTAACTAATACTCCGTGCTTCCATAGTAGACAGTAATAAGGCTATACTTGATACCATCTTATCCCAGATGTTGAAATATTACTTTCAACTGCAGCGCTTGCCGGAATCCGCCAGTTAAACAGCGACTGCAAACAGTGTTTTCCCGGAAAACCGTCATGGATTCCCCGCACCACTTTTTACCGAGTGGTGGTAATTCTCCGAGGGCAGCGATCACATTCATCAGCCGACACGTGTTCTGAGTGGTTTTGCCAAAACTACTTTCCCCAGCGTGTAAAGTTCGTATGGTTTGACCGTGCGATATTGACTGACAACCGTCCGATTAATGTAGGTAGAATTATTTGCATTAGCTTGCAAAACTGGGTTCTCTGTCTCAGATTTTCAGATTGCATTTTGAGAATGTATAGTGTCCACGTACTGTCACATAACTGGGGACATTTTGAGAGAGCATAATATATGCATACCATCAACCAAATATCTGCATAAATCTATAAATGTCTTTTTTATAATAAAAAAATATATACCACCATTTGATGTAATTAATGAAATTTACTGCGGTTGGTAAATGTAGGTGAAGAATTTATTTTTATTATTTACGGGAATCGTTTTTTCTTATGATACAAGTAAATTGTAATGTCATGTTGTTTTTTTGTTGTTGAAAATGAAATGTAATACGCAGCAGTGCGTTACATACAACAGTTTTTTTTGTAATGCACAACAGTGCAGAGACAGAGTGTTTTCTTGTAATACACAGCAGTGTTAATTTTCAAGTAAAGACAGAGTGAAAATTTTTTGGAACTGCATCTGAAGTGTTCTTGGTGTAATCCCTCTGTGAGAGGAAGAATTTTGTAACATTCAGTATTGTTAATGAATACAAGTTTTTTTTGTGCATGTGTGAAACTCTCTCATCCCAAAAATATTTTTAGTTTTCTCTGTGTTAAGAAACATAGCATTATTCTCTGTTCATTTTGTTCTGGAATTATCACAAATTCCCAACATGGTATCAGAGCTTGTCCAGGCTCTTTAAAGGTGTCAAAAAAGATGAAGGAAGGATTTCTTGTTGCAGAAGCTTCTGCAGCAGAGTGAAGACTTAGTCAAGAAAGAATCCAAGGTATTTCTCAAGTTAGTTTTGTGTTACTGTTGAGGACAGTCAGTTATTTTAAATACATAGTCAAGTATTTTGAAGCATAGTTAAGAGTGCAAGTATGGCTGGACCCAGCACTAGCATGGGTATCTTTAATACTCAGCTACCACAATTTAATGGAAAAAACTATGACTATTGGGCAATAACTATGAGAGCTTTATTTTCTTCCCAAGACTTATTTTGAAGCATAGTTAAGAGTGCAAGTATGGCTGGACCCAGCACTAGCATGGGTATCTTTAATACTCAGCTCCCACAATTTAATGGAAAAAACTATGACTATTGGGCAATAACTATGAGAGCTTTGTTTGCTTCCCAAGACTTATGGGAATTTGTTGAGGATGGTTTTGAAAAACCAGCAGATGAAGATGAGTTTAATATTTAACTCAGGCAGAGAAAGAACTGTTGAAGAGCAATAAGAAGAAGGATTCTAAAGCCCTCTACTTTTTGTATCAAGCAGTGCATGAGAGTGTGTTTCCAAGGATAGTAGCAGCCAAGAGATCCAAAGAAGCATGGCAAACTCTCAAGATAGCTTATCAAGGCATGGAGAAAGTGAAGACAACAAAACTGCAGTTGTTGAGGAGAGATTTTGAGAATCTTTGCATGAAGGAGTCAGATAATATTGACTCATTCTTCACACATGTGATTGGTCTAGTCACATAGATAAGGTCTCATGGAGAGATTCTTGAAGAAAGGAGGATTGTGGAGAAACTATTGAGGATCCTACCCTCAAGGTTCGATGTGATTGTCACCACCATAGAAGAGACAAAGGATCTCACAAAATTCTCAGTTGATGAACTACATGCATCACTGATGACACATGAGCAGAGATTGAATAGAAATGAAAACTCATCTCTAGAGCATGCCTTTAAGACCCAGATGTTCTTTGGAAGAGGAAGAGGTCAAAGCAGAGGAAACAAGAGAGGAAGAGGTAGAAGCCAAAACAGAGGTGGAAGAAACAGTCTAGCAAATGCTCAAGGAAGAGCCAGCAATCCAAATCAGAACCAAGGCCAAGGCAGCAGCCAACAAAGTGGACAACATCATGCTCAAGGACAAAGGTATGATAAATCCAATGTCCAATGTCACTATTGTAAAAAATATGGGCATTATGCAAATGAATGTAGGAAGAAGCAGCATGATATGAATAATAGAACTAGTGCAAATTTCACTAGAGAAAATATCAGCCAAGATAATTTGTTTTTAGCCTGTAATATGGCAGACGCAAAGAGTGAAGATGTATGGTTTCTAGACTTCGGTTGCAGTAACCATATGACAGGAAACATAGCCCTGTTTTCTATGTTAGATCAGAGTGTGAAGTCACAAGTCACACTAGGGACTGATAGTAAAGTTTATGTTATGGGAAAAGGAGAAGTAAATGTCTTAACAAGGAAAGGTGAAAAGAAAACCATATCAGATGTTTATTATGTTCCTGGAATGAAATGTAACCTCTTAAGTATTGGACAGCTTATTCAAAAGGGGTACAATGTTTTCTTTGTGAATGATGTATGCACCATCATGGATAAAACACCCAGCAAACAATGTATTGCTGAAGTGAAGATGACAAGGAACAGAATGTTCCCTCTCAGAATGAAAGTAGATTTAAAAAATGGAGAATAAATAGTAGCAGTGACACAAGAGGATTTCCAAAGCGAACCAAAAGATGAAAATTGGTTGTGGCACTTGAGATTTGGACATCTCAATTTTGGAGGTCTTAACTTGTTGAATAGAAAAAGAATGGTAAGAGGATTACCATTGATAGAGAAACCAGACAACCTTTGTGAAGGTTGTATCTTGGGGAAACAACCCAGAGAAAGTTTTCCATCTGGGAAAAGTATAAGGGCAAAAGCACCCTTAGAGATTGTCCACTCAGATTTATGTGGACCGATGCAAAATCCATCACTTGCAAGCAGCCACTATATGCTAACATTTATTGATGATTTTACTAGAAAAACTTGGGATTATTTCCTTAAGAACAAAAGTGAAGTGTTTGAAAGATTTTGCAATTTCAAAGCACATATAGAAAACCAAAGTGGGCTGCATATCAAATTTCTAAGAACTGATAGAGGAGGTGAGTATATCTCCAAAGAATTTCTACGTTTTTGTAGAGAAAATGGAATTCATAAGCAGTTTACCACTAGGTACACTCTGTAGCAAAATGGAGTTGCCGAAAGGAAGAATAGGACAATCATGGATATGGCGAGGAGTGTTTTAAAGGCAAAGCATTTGCCAAATGATTATTGGGCTGAAGCTATACATTGTGCAGCATACATTTTGAATAGATGCCCTACAAAAGCAGTCATGAACAGAGTGCCGGAAGAAGTATGGAGTGGGACAAAGCAAGGAGTCACCCACATGAAAGTTTTTGGATGTGTGGCTTATGCACACATTCCAGATCAACTAAGGAAGAAGTTGGATAGCAAAGGAGAGAAATGTATTTTCATTGGATACACTGAGGAATCCAAAGCTTATAGGTTGTATAACCCATCCACCAAGAATCTTATTGTGAGTAGAGATGTTCAGTTCATTGAGGAGGAAGCTTGGGATGGAAGCATAGAGAAAACAATGAATGTTAAAAACTCTTTGTCACATGATGAAGATGATGAGGAGATGGCTGAAATACATCCCCAAATAGCAGCACTAACACAAGGGCAGCAAGAGACACCCTTGAGGAGAAATGAAAGTGCTTCTCCAAGCACACCACAAAGAGGAAATTCAAGTGCTTTTTCAAGCACTTGTACACCAAATGAAAGAGGTAAGAAGTTCAGAAAGTTAAGTGACATTTATGAACAAGAGGCAACAAATGAAGGTATGAACTCTTTGTTTGCTTTATATTGTCATGTTGATGACCCTGTTCATTTCGAAGAAGCAATTAAGGATAGGAAATGGATAGAAGTTATGGATGAGGAGATCAATGCCATAGAAAGAAACAAGACATGGGATTTAGTTGAACTACCAAAAGGAAAAGAAGTTATTGGAGTTAAATGGGTCTACAAGACCAAGAGTAACGCTGAAGGCAAAATAGAAAGACATAAGGCAAGACTTGTTGTCAAAGGATATAAACAGCAGCATGGGAGAGACTATGAGGAAACTTTCGCACCGGTTGCTAGAATGGAAACAGTGAAAGCAGTGCTGTCCATAGCAGCACAAAACAAGTGGAAAGTTTACCAAATGGACGTGAAGTCAGCATTCCTAAATGGAATGTTAATGGAAGAGGTTTATATTGAACAACCTCTGGGCTATGAAAAGAAAGGCCAAGAGCACAAAGTGTGCAGATTGAAGAAAGCTCTTTATGGGCTGAAGCAAGCACCAAGAGCGTGGTACAGTAGGATAGATTCCTATCTACTGGAAAATGGATTTAAAAAGTGTGAGGGAGAACCCACCCTCTACATCAAAGAAAAGGATGGTAAAATACTAATTGTTGTGTTATATGTTGATGATGTTATTTTCACAGGTAATGATGATTATCTTATTGAAAATTTCAAAACAATCATGAAGAAGATTTTGAAATGACTGACATGGGTTTGCTGAGATACTTCTTAGGAATAGAAGTAGAACAAAATGGAAATGGGATTTTTATCTCACAAGCGAAATATGTTAATGAAGTGTTGGAAAGATTTAATATGTAGGAGAGCAAAGCAGCAATCACTCCCACAGTGATGGGATTAAAACTCAGCAAAGAGGACAACAACAAGGATTTTGATCCTAGTTTGTACAAGAGCATAGTTGGTAGCCTCATGTATTTGACTGCAACTAGGCCGGATATAATGCATGCTGTTAGTTTGATTTCCAGATTCATGGAGAGGCCAAAAGAGTCACATTGGCAGACAGCAAAAAGGATTTTGAGGTATGTAAAGGTACTGAAAGGTTTGGCATTTTATATACTGCTTCAGAATGTTTAGATTTAATTGAATACACTGATAGTGATTGGGTTGGAAGTGTAGATGATCGGAAAAGCACATCCAGTTATGTTTTTCACATGGGTTCAGGAGCCATTTCATGGGCCTCTAAAAAACAGTCTATTGTAGCATTGTCTACAGCAGAGGCAGAATATGTGGCAGCTACAGCAGCAACGTGTCAAGCAATTTGGATGAGAAGGATGTTAAGGAGCTTATGCCAAGAGCAAGCAAAAGGAACTGTGATTTTTTGTGACAATAGTTCAGCTATTGCATTATCCAAGAATTCTGTGTTTCATAAGAGAACGAAACACATTGACACAAAGTTTCATTATATCAGGGAATTGGTAAACAATGGAGAAATTGTTTTAGAACACTGCAGAACTCAGGGGAAGGTTGGAGATATTCTGACCAAACCATTCGGGCAGAAAAGTTTTGAGTTTTTGAGGAAATGCATGGGTATGACTAATAACCCAGTAGTTGAAATTAAAGGGGAGTGTTGAAATATTACTTTCAATTGCAGCGCTTGCCGGAATCCGCTAGTTAAACAACGACTGCAAACAATTTTTTTTTCCCGGAAAACCGTTATGGGATTCCCTGCACCACTTTTTACCGAGTGGTGGTAATTCTCTGAGGGCAGTGATCACATTCATCAGCCGACACGTGCTCTGAGTGGTTTTGCCAAAACTACTTTCCCCGGCGCGTAAAGTTCGTATGGTTTGACCATTCGATATTGACCAACAACCGTCTCATTAATCTGGGTAGAATTATTTGCAGTAGCTTGCAAAACCAGGCTCTCTGTCTCAGATTTTCAGATTGCATTTTGAGAATGTATAGTGTCCCCGTACTGTCACATAACGGGGGACATTTTGAGAAAGCATAATATTTGCATACCATCAACCAAATATCTGCATAAATCTATAAATGTCCTTTTTATAATAGAAATATATATACCGCCATGTGATGTAATTAATGAAATTTACTGCGGTTGGTAAATGTAGGTGAAGAATTTATTTTTATTATTTACGAGAGTCGTTTTTTCTTATGATACAGGTAAAGTGTAATGTCATGTTCTTTTTTTGTTGTTGAAAATGAAATGCAATACGCAGTAGTGCGTTACATACAACAGTTTTTTTTGTAATGCACAACAGTGCAGAGACAGAGTGTTTTCTTGTAATACACAACAGTGTTAATTTTCAAGTAGAGACAGAGTGAAATTTTTTTGGAACTACATCTGAATCATTCTTGGTGTAATCCCTCTGTGAGAGGAAGAATTTTGTAACAGTCAGTATTGTTAATGAATACAAGTTTTTTTTGTGCATGTGTGAAACTCTGTCTTCAGGAAACAATTTTAGTTTCTCTGTGTTAAGAAACAGAGCATTATTCTCTGTTCGCTTTTTTTGTTTTGGAATTATCAGAAATAACCCAACATCCACTTGCTTAGCTTAACTAGTACTCAGTTCTTCCATAGTCGATAGTAATAAGGCTATACTTAGATACCATCTTATCCCAGACTCATGACATAGTGCAGTGGGGAAATTACTTTGACTTATCGAACTATCGAGACGTATGAGCTGTAATCACAATTTTTGTACTGGTCTCAGCGTTGGAGCCCCGTGGAGGTGTCAACAGATCCTTGTCCCGCAGCAATTAGGGTTTTCAATCAACGGTGCAGAGGAATGGGGCTTAGTTACTGAGTAACTACTCTTCTCCCGTAATGCTACGTCATTCCCATTTGTGATCTTGCTCTACGGAGAGGAGCTCTACAACTATTCCCTGCTTTTTGGTTATAATACTTCCAATCGGTGGCTAAGATCACACCATAGTGCGACCAACCCGCAACAGGTAAGTATTATTCATCCTGAGCGACAAATGATATTTTTATTTTTATTTTCAAAGCAAATATTTCATCTTTAGGTGATGTTCTCCTCCCAATCTCATTTTTTGTTGTTGTTGCTGCTTGTGAGAGCGAATTGACCTCCAGAATTATTTTAGAGCTAGCCCATGTCATCCCTTGGCCGCGTTGTTCAAAATCTTCTTGGTGGTCTCCCATTTGGACAGTTTGTTTCCTTCTTTTCCCATCGTGCACATAGACCTAAGACGAACATTTTCCAGCTAATGACCATGGGTCTCACTTTCTTCCCTTATTGTTTTTTTCCTGGCTTCTCCAATACCAATCTAAAGGTACGAGATAGGGTTTTTCGCCTGGCCTTTATATATATAGATATATATATTTTGTTTGTTATTCTATTTAAAAGCTCGGTCATTTTTTGAAATATTAATCTCAACCACTGACTTAAACACTCTAACAGCAGCTATATTTATCATAAATATTTTTGGGGGTTGCGATTTTATTTGCAGGCAGAAGGACCACATAGCAAAGAGTTTAAGGCACTTAATGAATCACTCTAACTACATCTATACTTGTCATAAGTATTTTTGCGGGTTGTTTATTTGCAGGGAGAAGGACCATTCACCAAAAATACGTATGTAGGTTGCTATTTTATTTGAAGGTGGAACGACCATTCTGCAACATAGCAGAGAGGGTTTAACGCACTTAATGAATTTTGGTAAATACATATGGGCAAGCATTCACTCAGAGAGTGTCAGCCACACTCCACAACATGTGCAAATTCAGAAAACCATTTATTTACCCACACTCCACAACAAGTGCAAGTTTAGAAAACCATTTATTATGTAAAATCGCTCATGCTGTGTATTAATGTTTTCTATGTCATGAATTAATGAGTCAAATGTATGTTTTGTATAAATATGAATGTGAAAGTCATTTGCAATGTTGAGCTAGAGAGAGGGCATTTATTATGTAAAATTGTAATGTTTTTTCTGTCATGAATTATTGAGTCAACTGTATGTTTTGTATAAATATGAATGTAAAAGTCATTTGCAATGTTGAGCTAGAAAGAGGGTGAAAGTCTGAGAGGTGAAGAGAAAACAATGGAGCAAATTTTAGTGGGTGTGTGAACTGGTGAAATGTAAATTGCTCGTAAACCTTGTTTTTACATGGTGAATGAGTTACTTTGTTTCACTTTGTGTTACTCCCCAACCCTTGGTGAAATGTAAATTGCTCGTAAACCTTGTTTTTACATGGTGAATGAGTTACTTTGTTTCACTTTGTGTTACTCCCCAACCCCTGGTGAAATGTAAATTGCTCGTAAACCTTGTTTTTACATGGTGAATGAGTCCCAGTGTCATATGAATGTATTTTCATGAATTATAATTTAATCAAAGCCTTATTTAGTTTCCCCAAGCTTTACTTTCTTTTGCCATGAGTTGTTTTTTGTGCTTTTATTTAGTTTCTCCAAGCTTTACTCTCTTTTTCCATGGGTTGTTTTCTGTGCTTTAATTAATCCTCTGTCTAGTTGCGATTTCCATGCCCTTGCCCCAACTGAAGATTTCATTTGACTTGTAGCAACTATTTTTGAGTCAAACTCCTCTTCTTTGCAAAATTTTCTAACATGACATCAGAGCCATTTAAACTCTGTTAGTGTAAAAACAATTATTATTTTGAAGGCTGTTAAACACACATGGGGAGCGAGAAAGATAGGAAAGATAAATCATGCAGTTCAATTTTTATTAACAATTGATATACATTTATAGTACAATATGGTGACCGTTGGGATTCACATCCCAAGGTCTCTTGGACTACTTTTGTCCATTCGACTTCCACACTAACCCATTTAGGAATAGGTGTCCAACATTCCCCCCCTTAATCCGAAGGGTTATGTATGAGTCCAAGAAGAGAGCTATAGTACAAAATGTGCAAAAATGCATGGCAGCACTAGGCTGAATGTGCTCTCTGAAATGTTGGTATAAAGGGCGGTGGTTTAAGGATGGCCACCAACACTGGAATGCTTAGTGCAGTTCCCGGAACTCTTCCAAAACTGGAAAGAAGCTGGAGTCTTCTGCTAGAGGAAGTGATCCTATTGTTTTAAAGAGGGAAACCTTCAACCATAAGAGGGAGGTATCACCCCGCATAAAAGGTAAAACTTCAACCTGAAAAGGGAAGTCTCAACCTGTGATGGTTTAAGGATGACCAACAACTCTGGAATGCTTAATGCAATTCCTGGAACTCTTCCAAAACTGGCAAGAAGTTGGAGTCTTCTACTAGAGGAAGTGTTCTCAATTTTGTTCCCGGAACTCTTCCAAAGCTGGCAAGAAGCTGAAGTTTTCTGCTAGAGGAAGTGTCCCAGATTTCCAACTGAAGGCATGTTCATGGGCATCTTTGTCTCTGGCTACAACTGTGAAACTGGTGTGGCAGGTTGTGGCTCAGGCTTGCTTGATGTGGCTTTGAAGCTTGTAGATGACCATCATTTCCCCCCCT